>JAZGQO010000008.1:44412500-44710000 GCA_036850965.1 Patella caerulea
TGGCAAACGTGTGAGAGACAATCATAGGCAGCCTGGTAATCTTCACGAATTGGTGCAATTCCTCCAGGCAGAGTGGCAGGCCATTCCCCAGATGTTTTTCGACGTCTGAACGGCAGCATGCCTCGTCGTTGTGTCGACTGCTTACGAGCAAGTGGTGGTTTCACTCGTTATTAACAAAGTTATCGAATTTGAGACAGCTTTATTGGACCTCATTATGCTCAAAATGCACTCTAAATAACCAATCAGCACCCTATTCCCTTGACAAATAGTCGTCTCCGTGCTGGTCGGTCACCCAACGAGGAAATGGTCAGGTGCAAGATAGATGATTCTGTTTTGATAGCGAATCCCAAATAACTTGCTGGCTTGTTATTCGTTATTGGCGAAACCCGAATAACGAGCCAGCAAGTTTATATACATTCATATTACATTATTGTATGAGTTATTTTATACTTAACAATTCATCAAAAACAACGTAAATTCATGACTAACTGGTGTGTGTGTAAGGGGGGGGGGGGTAATCTACGCAATAACATTAATTACATTAGAGATCCTTAAAAATACCATAATCCTTTTCAGTCCACGGATCGCATAACCATTTGGGACCTAATATTAGGTCGTTAATTCTAAACAACTAAATTTATCCCTTTGAGACCCAACGTCCACAAATGTGGACAATTTATAAAACTGATTCAGGGTTAGTCAAACTATTGTTTGTGCATTTAAATAATATTAGCGGTAGGAAATCAGATGAGGCGAGAGATCTGTCCCAGTTTTTTGATTATCCAGTCTTTTGTTAAATTCAAGATAGGTGCCCCAATAAAGCAATTGGCGCCTGCTTCAAAGACCGGTATGTTATAGTTAATAATTGTTAAATTTCCCTCTATGATGTCTTTTTTTTTTGTGGGAATCGATTTATTAAAATAAAGGGATTGCAATTACACCAAAAGATTACAGCTTTTTATGATTAACCTCAAATAAGAGGTTTCAAAAATTAATGTCCTCATTTGTGGACATCAGGACTAGATTAAAGGTAATTTTTTGTTTGGGAGTTTATGACAATAATAATTTGGCTTGATTTTAACTTGTTTTTTGGTTCAAATTATTTTTGCAACTTATTGAACACGTTTTAGCCCCATTCGAACCACTAGATTCTTTTCATGGTCCAACGTTCTACTGGTTGGGCCAACATTTTTTATCAAACGAAAACCTGATGTCCACATATGTGGACATGTCGTGTTTCCATGGCAACCGCAATTTTGTTAAAAAAGCTCCAGTTTCTCATAGGTTAGGTATACAAGGGGCTAGTATCTAATTATCATTCAAATATCATTGTTTTACTGTGCTCGTTTCTCAAAGGGATATAACAACTTTAAGATAGTACAAAGACAGGCAAAATGAAGAAAATTGCACCTGAAAAAGGAGTGCTAAAATATGTTTTGCATTCTTAAATTTACTTTTTAACCCAAATAGAATTCAGTAAACAAGAAAGCCTTATTAGATATTTTAAAAGCAATATCCAAATGGCAAAAATCCCCAAGGAGTTGCCTGTCCAACGTCGTAGGATTTCTCCGGTTTCCTCCCACTGCAAAAGACCCTTACGCGCAAGCGAATTATTGAAATAAAATTCAACCGTGTGTTCGTCTTTCTCTGCCAATTTGGACTCCATTTTAGCCACCAATCTGGATTGCGAGATCAGAATTCGACCAAATGACATCTAAAACTATGTGAAAGATATCCAAAAGGGAAAAATAACGATTAACTTAAAATCTGGATTCCATTTTGGCAGCAATATTGAATTTCTACCATGTTGGATTTTCGAAATTCATAGTTGGTAATGCTATTATATTACCAAATTTGGCAGCCATTTTGAAAAAATGGCAAGTACTATGTGACAAATTGTTTTTTAACAAATTGGTTTGGTCAAATTTGTTATATTCGAAACATGTCGCCTCTATTACCAATATTTATTGTAAGATTTTGATAAAATTATATTTATCTTCCCACCAGTGAAACGCATTGGTCACAAGATATCACTCACAGAAATTTGCTGAAGACCGTCATATTGAATTATATTAATTACGTCATTTTGCAAAGGCGGAATTTGAGTACAATGCTGGCTAATATAAATACGATTGAACCAAACTGCATTCGTTTCTTTTGTAATTTGTTTGGGGTCACTCCACTTTTGAGATTAACATGTCCGCCTTTAATTGTATTTTAGGTTTTTGAAGCTCGATAATTACAAATATAATGTTCGTGTTTTATATAATAAACGATATTATATTTAATAATATTATTATTATAATTTCATTTTTAAAGCGCTAAATTATAACAATATTTATTTCTAAGCAATGCACAACCGTGAGGTCGGGTGTTCAATCCCTGCATTGGCCGGGAAAATTCATCAAGATTTTCCGGCGTGTTTTTCCCGAAATCGAGGTCCCGTGTGAAGTTGGAAATCGATAGTAGAGTATGCCATAGCGCCGCTACCCGGGCAAAATTACCCTTATATGGCGTATGCCCGTCTTCATTCGCCCAGGTTAGGAGCAAAACAGTAGGACGTTAAGCCCCATTTCATTTCATTTATTCAACAATGATATTTATATCAAGAAGAAATTGTTTTTTACTTATTAAAACATAGTCGCGGACAGCTTTGTTTAACCTGGGTTTTTTTTGGTATTTTTTGAATGGCCTACATTTTTAAATATATTTTGCAGATATGAACATTTAAATAATAATGGCAACACTATTCTTCCATACAATACAACCCACATATTTATTTGACGCTGGCTGAATCAATAAAACAGGAGAATTTTTTCAGACAGTCTTCATTCGCGCAGTCGGAGCAGAACAGTCGGACGTTTTAAAAAGCCTATTTCATTTCTTTTTGTGGAAAAACTCTTTTGACATTACACGGTAAGTCTGGCACGTTTTAAGAAATCATGTTGGGTGAAATACAAATACTGATTATTACTTGGCGATGATTCGACTTGGGTTCTCCATATTCTTGGTGTTCTTTGGCATGCATCATGTGTTGAAACCCCATTGATTCAGTGATCAAAGCGTTACCCGGTTCCATCCAGGTCTCCCCTTTGTCAGTAGTACAGGACGGGCAAAATCTATTTGTTTAGGCCCGCTCAATGTTTGTCAAGGTAAATAAGGTTGGGGCACGTGATTATTGGCGGGATTGCAGGTTACGGTTAGCGGGGTTAGCATTAGAAATAAGTGCAGGGTATAGGTTTGTGCAGGGTATAGGTTTGTGATAAAGACGGGGGGGGGGGGATGGCCGAATGGTTAGCACTTTCGCGCTGTATCATTGAGTCAACTGACGTGGTTTCGAATCCCCGGTTGTAGGTGACACGGAGGAGGGTCGCCTGGCTTTCTCCGGGTCCTTTGGTTTCCCCCTCCACAGCTAAAGACCCCTACGCGCAACGAATTATTGAAATAAAATTACAACCATGTGAAAAGGTGCACTTGTTTTGAGCGGACCTTAAACCCCATTTTCCCCTCACCCATGATGACAAAGATTTCAGTTTTTAAAAAGCTCAGTGTGTATGTATGTCTGCGTTGTTTAGAGACGATGGTGGCATCATTCATTGTCTGCTGTCAAACTTCCTTATCGGGAGCCTGGGAAATCCCCCCCCCCTGCAAATATTGCTGTTACAGGTACGGGTTGTATATAGTGTGCTACTATTCATTGTTAGCATATAATTGATATTGTAAATAGGGATAGGGGTCAGGCGCGGATCCAGAGGGGGTATCCAGGGGGTCCGGACCCCCCCCCCCCCCCTGCTCAGACTTGAAAATCTTTTAAGCGATTTTATTGGCGACTTTTAGACCTGTAATTTTGGAATTTAC
The DNA here is from genome assembly GCA_036850965.1 of Patella caerulea. Classification (NCBI taxonomy): domain Eukaryota; kingdom Metazoa; phylum Mollusca; class Gastropoda; family Patellidae; genus Patella; species Patella caerulea. Next base: position 44,416,359 of record JAZGQO010000008.1, read on the forward strand.
CTTCCGGAAATACGTCAGAATGCACCAAATTGAATCTAATTTACCAAATTTTCCTGGGGGAGGGCCCCCAAACCCCCCCTCAATTGCTTGAGTGCCTTTTATCAAACCTAGACCCCCCCCCCTGTAAAACATCCTGGATCCGCGCCTGGGGGTGTGATATAAGCATTCTGCCTCTTCCCTAATCTCCCATTCATTTCAGTTGACCAGATTGGCACGGTACTCAGTACGACACGCTTAAATTCGACCCGTTTAAACCACAAAAAAAAATTAACAGCGCCGTGCCAAGTTACGTTCCTGGCACGTTAAACACTGTAATGTAGTCGGGGTTATAGGCATTCTGCTTGTTCCCCAATCTCCCATTCAGTTATAGTGAATAAAATATGTCTTTAAAATAAACATTGTCAGAATGTACCATCATAGTTGGAACCGCGCGAATAGGTGGGTGTCTATTGTAAATTATTTGCAACTATCCACTCTTTATTTTGGCTCCTGGGAATTCGATCTCCGTGGAATTCGATCTCCTTGCGTTCATGTAATATGACAAGATATGTTTTACGTTCTGTCTTTTTTTTTTATAGAAATAAATATTGCGATGGGCGGGAATCAAAGTCAACTGAAGCAAAACGAAAACATCCAGAAGGTCGCTTCAATGCCTGAACCAAAAATCAACGAACCCATCATTGTACCCAATAAACCCATGGAACCCAGTTCCAGTGGTCCAGATGTTAAAACAGATGATTGCCAAAAGAAGGCGAAGACATGGTTAGAGAAAAAGCTTAAGGAGAGAGAAGCGCAGACACCAAACTCTTAATAGAACACAGATCGTTATCTCAACGGAAAGCAGTTTTATTCAAGTTGACATAAAGTTCATGTTATAAAATGATTGTTGTTAATTTTGTTTGTTAATTTTTGTGAAGCTTATGGGCTGGGGCTATAACATTGAGCAACCTGGGAGCCGGACTCTTGTCGTTACACCACTTCTCAATCATATTTCAAACTGACTAAACGATTTTAAATTATTAATCTTTCATATGTAACATTAAAGCTTATTGTTTCTGTTAAGATTATTATTGTTATTTTTTATTATCCCATAAATCTTATATCTGAGAATCGAACCATGGGATGATGTGTGGCTGTGAATGAAAACCATTTTCAAAACGTTTTACGAATTCGAAATCACCGAATTTTTCGAATGATAAAAATTAACCTACACACCTCTAACTTTCTGACACGTTGACCTATTTTGCTAATTCTTTTTTCATTGAGTACCTTGACATCATTGTCACCTGCAATTTCAGAATTTCCAATTTCGTCGCTGTGATTTCGTCCCGGAAGTTGGGACCAATTTTACAACTTCTTTAATATTTACATTTAGAATGTAAATAGATCTTAACGATGCAACTTGAAAGTTGTCATTAGAAATTTCCCAACTGTCTCCCCTTAGAGAAATTAAGGATCAGATTTGTCAAAAATGTTTAAGGTAGGGTGTGTGTTTGCATGTTATGGATAATGATAAATGGTCTATATATTGTGATACGTTGTATGATTCGCTGCCACATTCTGATATTTTTGGACGTCCCTTGGGTAATGAATTAATAGGTATAAAGCATTCAGTTTCTGGAATTTTTAAGTGTTATTAGCCTATGGAGATGTCGTTGTCGGCATTCAGACATAGCGGATAAATGATCTTATTGTTTTGCTATTATGTATTTCTTGTCTTGCAATTCATGTAAGATGTTGTTTATTAAGGTTGTGGTGTCCTCAAAGATGAGTTAGTCTAATTTAGTGTAATGCTCAGGATTACTTAATTGTTTTTCTGCCTCTGAGATACAGGCTTTTCATTTCCCTTCTCAGATTCTATTTTAAATTCCCCATCCAGCAATTGATGATCTCTGTGGCCATGTCTCGGCTCGACACCAGTGGATGGCGCGGTTTCCTTCCAATTCAATTCTAATTCGCCCTTAAGGTTTAGTAGGTATGTTGACGTTTGTGAAGGTATAGTGGAGATGAACTGGTTATAGCTGTTGGTGTTTTGGCAGGCGACCTGGTTGTCTTGTCGGAATCGGGAAGAAGTGGGGAACTATGTGGTGAACAGCTTAGTTGTCAGAACAACTGTTCTAGCCAACGCCAGCAGATCTGTCATCTGCTCGTGTATCCTTTGTCCAGCTTCCTCACTGTTTATGAGCCCGACGTGTATAACAATTTCCTCGGGTGCAGGTCCCATATATAGTCCAGCCAATTTGGGGCTAGATCCAAAACAAATTGCAACAGAATTATTTACACTGGGATACATTTCTGTATAGTCCCCTAAAAAAACATCCCAAAAATGTTCCAAAATATGTTTGGTGGAAAGGGGTCAAATTGCATAATATGCTAATTAGCATAATTTCATATTTCAAAAACAGACTTAATGCTATAACTTGGCTATTAAATGTTCAAATTTGGTGGAAATTGTGTCTAAATTCATATTTTAGTGGCCTGGGAAGCCAATAAACACATTTAGAATATAATCACTTTATTGCTTAATGCACAATGCAAATTAACAACCGCCATTAATACAAATCTTATTTTCCACTCATAACTTTAACTTAGCTCCACGAAAGCAGTATATACGCCCATAATTACAGGATCAAGGGTGGTGAAAAACACTAGAACAGCACGGTTGTTATTGCATGATATAGAATATGCAAATTAGACACATAGGCCATGACTGAAAATACACTTTTCGTCCAAACTCAAAACATTTGCAATAGCCTGAAAAATCAAGTTCCCACACCAATTTTAGTATTGCCAAAGACAGCAATAAAAGTATCTGTACCTTATTAAGGAGAACATTTGACTGACTCCATTAGTACCACATCATTGTTGTCATGGGGTGTCGGGGGGGGGGGTCACATAGCCCTGATGGAAACAAGCAAATTATTAAAACTTTATCGTCTGCATCGTCTAACACTGGTTTCGGAGGTGCCGCAGGTGTGTACTTTGAAGTTTCTGCAAACATAGGCGTACGGGGAAAGTTTTGACGGGGGGGGGGGGGGGGCCCAAAAAAATGTAGTTAGGTTCTCAGTAATAATTAATTATAATGACAGGTTCTACAATATATCTTTTGCGATGAATAAGTTCTTAATTTCTAAATCATCCATAAAATTACCAGGACCAACTTCCCAGTGTCCACCTATTAGACACTCAAACGTACTATAAGTACTATATGTTTCAAGACTACTACAAGGAAAGCTGGTACCACTAACACCAAGCTGTAATGTCTTCACTGGGGTTTAGGGGTTGCTGAGTCCAGTTTCTATCCAAACACCTAGCCAAGATGGTATAAATGAAAAACGACAATTACCACAGTAATACTTTGTCTCGCCAGCAATGGACACTATACCTGATACCAGAGAGGGTGGATATTTGCTTCGCGAGGGGAACGACGGGTTTTCTCCAACCAGGCTCGTAATTTGTTTTAATAAACCGATGTTTTCAAGAGTATATCTTGGTGTTTTTAGCTGATTCATATATCTTAATATTCATCAACTAACCCGTCTACGGAACACTGAAACTACCATACTGCTTTAAAATTGCCCGTATAACTTGATTACTATAGATACCAGTAAAAATATATACACCGTATAAAACGATAATTCGTCTATTATTTTACAGATCTAGCCAATAAACAATTTATTGTTACGCCACGCCGTGTTGTAAATTTCCGTATTACATGGTAGACCTGAACTTATATAAACAATTGGTATTTATTTTATATGTTTCCATTTTATCCAATGAACAATTTATATCTAATTGATATCTCACTAATTTATTGTTCATTCGCCCAGAAAGATATGGTGTTAAACGTCGTACAAATTAACAATGGGTATATTATTCATACATGGTAGTTTACGTTTAATTGACAATTACAATAAACAATTTATATTTATATTGAAAGGAAAGTGCCACAGATGGTAGGCCATATTTAAATGCTGTATAATGTGTATTCTATATTATTTTTGACGTTGTTAATAAATGTAATTCTTGTTGTTAATTACGTTTGGTTTGTATATATATTGGATGTTCAAATAAATATGGGCCATAAACATACCGTTTATAGAAAACCACGGTCTCTATATAAGACCTTGGTCCCGATAGAAATCTCATGTCTCTGTATAAGACATCGATCCCAATAACATTAACAATTCTATGTACCTATATAAGACCTTGGTCCCGATGGAAATCCCATGTACCTATATAAAACCTTGGTCCTGTTATTGTGTATCTTTGTATATATTTTATTACTATTCAATTTTAGGCAAAATAGAAATTGACCAATGTTCGAATAGATATCGCACTAATCTTTCAAGTCTTTTAATTATTTGCGTTTATACTTAAAGCGATAATTTCATATTTTCTAAGAAAGTTAAATATAATTATTTCTATGACTTTTGCTTAGGTTGTCGACTCACTATTATACAATCATAGGCATTATTTCCCAGTCTTAGAAATCTTTCACACGGGAAATAATAACACAATTACCTCCCTTGTTTTTCTACACCCCCCCCCCATGCAATAGCTATCTTCAAAAGTTTGAATTTGAAGATGAAAATGATATTTTTGCCAATTTCTCAAATGGCAATAGTGAATTATAGGATTTATTGATACCATCGATTTTAAGGCTTTATTTTAATATATATTTAAAAATGTAACTTAAAAATATGAAAGTTCAGCTTTAATGCAACGATGAATATTATGTTATTATAGTTAACATGCATTCTTGCGATGTCCATATCTTCTTCTGTATTTAAACATGTGTTTCCTATGTGCAATTTGACATCTTATTAATTATTCTACTGTAACTACAGTCTGGTGACCGACTCAGTGGTCAGTTTCAGTATGATCGTTATGTAAAGGAATATGTCACTTCTGAAGGATGTGACAGATGGACGTGTATTCATGCACCTTATTGACGTTGCCAATTAAATAAATTTTAAGAGTTCGGAATAAAGATTTAGAATAGGCTCTTTTGCTCTCCAATCTAATTGAAATTCAGATATTTCGTTTCGGTTTTTATAAATAATTTCTATGCCCTACACTACATGTAGATCTAACAAGTTATAGTGGGAGGTCACGTTCAGTGAGTTCAGATGTCAAGCACGCGACATTTGACCTCAGTCATTCGATTAATCAATCAGAAGGGTTGTTGCTTTGATTTGATTTCTATCGCTGATAATTCCTACCCACAATTCCGCGCAATAAAGGTCAAACCCTCGATTCGACAGACAATTTGATTGGCTGACCCCTCATTTCAAACAGAACACGAGTTAAATAACAAGTCTTTGAGAACCTTATGTAGTAAAAGACAAGTAAAACGAAATTTTGAACTATAAAAACGAAACGAAATAGGATCTGTATTTTAATCAGATTGTTTTGCTCTCTAAAATAGGTTGGGTACGAAAATGGCCATGTTTTAGGAAAGAGAGAGACAGAGAGAGAGCAAACGCTTGTGTGTTGGGGTCTTTGGCAGTGTGAGAAAAACGGAGGACCCAGACAAAACCCACGAGGTTGGACAGGCGACCATACTCCTTGACACGTACAGCCGAGGATTCGAAACCGCGCCAGTTGACTCAATGACAAGCTTATTTATTTGTCAATGTAAATATGTAATATTAACTTATACATTATGTACATTATAGTAATTGCATTGAAATGTATAATTTACATGGAGAGGAATTTATATGAGCTTCGGCTTGTTTTCTAATCCATTACATCAGTGTTGTAAATAACTTTTTGCACTTGAATAACAAAATTGTTTAAACCAATGACAGGCTTTATGATACAGCGCGCACTTGCTATAACCATTTTAGTCAAATAAATCAATGCATTGTGCTGGATAGTTTTTTATATTCCCGCTCTACTTGATGTTGATAACATTTTAGTTAATGTGGCCCCTGAATCGGAATGGGTTTGACACCCCTGACCTAGTGTCTGGCTTGTGGTCGTGGTTTTGATCACAGGCGTGAGCGCACGTGGCCCTGTTATCTATCCTGTTGGGTTTACTCCAGTACTCTGGTTTCCTCCAACAGGAAACACCCCTGTACGTGCGATAAGATAGTGAAAATATTGTAACTTGTCTCGAATATCACTCACAAATGTAAGAAGATTTCGACATTACATGAGAGAGAGAGAGGTAGAGTTTAACGTCCACTCGACACAAACTAGGTCATTTCGGGACTAAAATACGGTTTGATTTTATTTCAATAATCCGATTGAGCGTTAAGGTCTTTAGCATAGGGAGGTAACTGGGTGACAAGGAGAAAACCCACGAGGTTGGACAACATTACACAAGTGGGAGATACATGACAATAATTTAAAAGTTCGCTTGCGTGTAGAGGTCTCTAAATGTAGGAATATTGATTTAAAAGTATTTATTCAGAATTCTTATATAGAACGATGGAAGGAATAATATGAATAAATTCGATACAGTAACAAGCAACTAGATGCTTATATAAAACTGCTTCCAGAATAGTATGTATTGAATATGTAGGAATATTATGGAGGAAACTCCGCCAGGTTGGGAAGGCGGTCCTGTTCCTTTTCCCGTACAACCTGAAAATCACTACATAAAAGGGGAATGGGTGGCCGTATGATTAGCGTGTGGCGCTGCATCAGAAGGTCTGTCATTGTGTCAACTGGTGTGGTTTCGATTCCCCGGTTGTACGTGACAAGTAGTAGGGTCGCCTGTTCAACCTTTTGGGTTTTCTATAGGTCCTTCAGTTTCCTCCCACTGCTAAATACCTCTACCCGCTAGCGAATTATTGAAGTAAAATTGAACTTTGTTAGTCCCGCAACACCGAAGGTTACCATAACGATGTTTTTCAACCGATCGGAAACTATTCTCTCGCTAGTATTATAGCCGACGAATTCTTATGCCTATCGTACCCCATATCAGGCTCCAAATGTTAGAAATATATAATGAAGAAGCCAGTGTAGCCACGCCCACAAGATATTTCTGGGGCCTGTCAAGATTAATAAAAATAAGTCACGCACCTGCCATCCACGGTTTGTAGCTTGTAACTGATAATTTATTTTCAATTTTTAAGACGAAGTATTTTCTCTTTTACACGTTTCTTTTAGTAAACTTGTAATTTAATACAACCTGTGATATTTATTTCACATATTTCGCCTATGTTATTTTAATTATTTACTGCAACCTTGAGCCAAATATCAAACTTCGAATTACAATTTCAGCATCCGAGTTCAGTAAAATAAATTAAACACATGATTACCACCTTTGGCTCTATTGACGTTGAACAGGTGACGTTGTCACGGAATTGCCGTAGATGTGTTGGTTCGTAGCACACTATTGGTTTACATTAAAAAATGACACTTCTTTTCCAACACCCCATGGAGCCTGCATTCCACGTGTTACCAAATTTTTATGTGTCATCGACTGTTAACACGTTATCACGCGGTGGCTCGGACAGTAAGACTTGGCTTAGTAACCCTCCCCCGAGGACACAAAGCATTCTAGCTCAGACTTAAGTTCAGAATTTACTCAACTTTCATTCACTGTTTATGAGAAATATCTTTGATCCAGAAACACAAAACTTTGATGTATTTGATACATGAAAACAACAAAAGTTTGATAAGGTTTAGTTAAAGGAGCAAAATCGCTCACAGTTATGTTCGGGGAAATAAACCATCAGTCTCAATTCAATGCAAATTTCTTACGTCTGGATATCCCAGTCTACATACGCCGTTTGATTTGGTGCAATGTTTCTAGCCTCGTTCCTCGAGTCTTCGGCTAGAACTGGGGCCGAAACGCATTATGGTGCATGATTCGTGTACCAATGGTAAGATATTAATTTTGTCTTAAATATTAGATATCAGAAGCCCATTGTTTTTTTCCGGTAAGATCACAGCATCAATAATGATTTAAATTGACAAATGATTCGTGTTAGAGACTTAGCTACTTTAAAATAAGGCGAAGAATTTTGATCCGGTATTTGTTCATCTGTTCCAAAGTGTGACGTTGGCAACATAAGGTTGAGAACCACTGGCCTAGATAATTCATCGTCATTTTTCGTAGTCGGCTACCCTTGCCAGACGGAGAAGACCTGGCAACTCACTGCATATAGTCGTCTTAGTGGAGCGGAAAGCTGAGGTCCCGTGTACACATCGGCGTGCACCTAAAAGAATCTTTGTCAGTTAGAATTCTAAATAAGAGTAGAGTATAGCGCCAATGTCCTTATAACATTCTTCACAGCACACTGCGTGACTTGCCCATCTTCTTTAGCCCATATACAGGTCACAATTCTATGGAATACAATTACTGCTTATTACTAAGCGACTTTTCTGCTGGGTTTCTCTAGTCATTATCTAGCAATGATAATTGTGGCCATATAACCAGTTCAATTAAATAATACAATTGGAAGAATTCATTAGCCCAGTCGGATCAGAACAGTTGGACGTTAAACTCCATTTCATTTCAAGTTACCAATCGGTGCAAAACAGTTTAAATTTATTTTACCTTCTATGTCCAGGTGCGGATCCAGGACTTTTTGCAGGGGGGGGGTCTAGGTTTGATAATTGCTTAACTAATTGCGCTCAACCGATAATTTGGTAAATTATATTCAATTTGGTTCATTCTGACGTATTTCCGGAAGGTAAATTCCAAAATAACAGGTCTAAATCGCCAATAAAATCTGATAAAAAAATTTTCAAGTCTGAGCAGGGGGGGGGAGGGTCCGGACCCCCTGGACCCCCCCTCTGGATCCGCGCCTGATGTTGGTGAACCCTGTGGGAGTAAACATTACTCATGTGCCACATGTGGTCACTGAATTATTATATAAAAAGCTCGAATTCAAGATGGTGTCCAAGATGGCCACTATTCCATGTAAACGATCATAACAAAAGCTACTCACCTCGCTGTTCTCCTTCAGTTTGGGAACGAGGCCGAAATCCATGGCAACGCATCGATCAATCCGATTAAAATGCTGGACCCTGTTTCACGAAATCTTAACTAAAGATAAAATCCAAATTTTAGTAGATACTTCATTTTTGATTGGCTAAGCACTAAAATCGATCGAATATTGTCCAATCAAATTACTAAAATTTGGGTTTTATCTTAGTTAAAATTTCGTGAAACAGACCCCAGATCTATATTTCGTTTCGTTTTTTATTCTTTCGATGGCCAATACCTCATGAGGATCTGACAAGTTATAGTGGGAGTTCGCATCAAAGATCATACGAGCGCCTTTTGAACGTATGACGTCAGACATTTGACTAACTAATCAGCATTGATGTTACTAGTGGATATACATACACACAGTTCCGTCCAAAACACGCCTAAATCTCGCCGTTACAGACGGCTTCGCACGTCAACGATAATAACTCTTCCAGATCCTATCTTAGTAAAGACAAGTAAAACGAAATTTTTGAACTATAAAAACGAAACGAAATTGGATCAGTGTTTTAATCACATTGCGCATCGATATTACGTCGCAATTCCAAGATGATTGCTATGGTGTCATATGGTGTCCTCGTGCTTGATTTTTTAAAAATTATTTTGACTTCTCATATCTTGTATATATTGACCGCCTTTCCCAAACACCATTACAACAATATGCCTTGAAGGATATTAATATTAAAAATACCAACATTTAACTTTACAACATTTCACGTTTTTTAATTGACTGCCCAAAGGAAGGGTAATTACATATCGGTCTAAATAGTATAAAATCTGGAACGATCTGTTAGTCAACAATTGTGACGGAGACCACAGCAGCTACATCTGACGGAGATCACAGCAGTAGCATTCTATTACTATAACAAAGTGAGTTGAACTTTATTATTCAACACAAAAACATGCTGTATTTCTGTAAACAATGAAATGAACTGGGGCTTAACGTCCTACTGTTCTGCTCCGAACTGGGCTAATGAAGACAGGCATACGTCATACAGTGTGCTTTGAGGGAAATTTTGCGCTACGGCCTACTCTTCTATTGAATTCCAGTGTTCACGGGGCCTTGGTTATTCTTGCCAGACCTTCTGTTCTGCATCACTGACAAGGGGGAACCACGCTGGAAAATCTGGATGAATTTTCTCGGTCAATGCAGGGATCGAACACCCGATCTCCAGGCTAGCGAGCCAGCGTCTTACCCACCTAGCCACGTGGTCCTTCCTGTCAGATTAATGAAGACAGCAATTGAATTCCAACGGTCAAGTGGTTTTTATTTTATGCGCACGTCAACGTCCCATTGGAAGGGCTAGACACTGATCTTGTCACGCCATCCATCTGTCGGTAAATCCCAGAGATTTTACCATCATAGCCGGGGGAGGGGGCTCTCCGAACAAATGATTCCCGCCCTCCTGAAAACAAGTTGGGGGTATTATTTATTTTTATGCTCTGACCTCTATCAGCTATATATTTTGTACTAAAATTGGGCTGGAAAAGGACAACGTGTTTGCGGTCGTCCAACAATTTCCTGTTTAACCATTTTGACTGCATACAAACATGCGATCGTGTTGAAGTTGTTCTGTTTTCCATCCAAGTATGTCCTCTAAATTCTAAATTTCTTGTACATATTTTCTTCTGGCTCGCTAACCTGGTGGTTCGTTGTTTGACCACTGCGTTGGTGAAGAAAGTTCGTCGTGATTTACAGTGTAAGACTATGGTCTTTAAGACCATATTGTGTCTTTGGAAAATTGTTAAAATACTCTTTCTATAAAATCTAAAATCTAGTCTACTGGCGTGGTTTCGAATCCCCAGTTGTACGTGGCAAGTAGTAGGGTCGCCTGTCAAACGTCGTGGGTTTTCTCCGGATACTGCGGTTTCCTCCCACTGCCTAAGACCCCTACGCGCAAGAGAATTATTGAAATAAAATTAAACCATATGTTCAACCCTACGATGTTCATCACGTGCATTTTGAATACCGATAGTCCATTGGCCAATCACGCTATTTTACCGACATTTTGCCTAGTAGTTTGGATGCAGCTATGGCGGGTGTGGCGCGCCAGGCAGGGTAAGCTTACTCTTCCGGACACCTGTTACAACTATAACGTTTTTTAGGACTTCGAATTTTGCCTAATGGTTTGGATTGTTCGTACTTGGTTTTATTTTACTCTAATTTTTTTTATAACAGAGTCAAAATGGTAAGCAAGAGAGTATTGAGCGTTTCCATGGTTATTCTGTTGCTAACAGTTCTAACCTTGACCCCATCAGCGGAAGCTGCTAATTGTTACGACACCTGGAGTAGATGCAGCGGATGGAGTTCCTGGGGTACCGGCATACTCTGGGCTGGATGCAATGACCACTGTATTAAAAACAAAGGCAAAAATGGAGGGAACTGTGTGTTACGAAATGCCCCCGAGTGCCGTTGGGTCGATAAAGCTTACCAATGTCAGTGTTATTAAAATAACATAAACATAGAAATTAAAAGATAGCAAAAGTATTTTTTTTCTTTTAAACTATTTATTGAATCCGAGTAAGTTAAGATATGAAATGATATGAAACTAGGTTTACGTCCTGTTTTGCTGCACCGACTATGATAAAGAATGATAATGAAGGTGGCCATAAGCTATACAGTTTGGTATGTGGAGGAAATGTAGCCGTTAGCGGCGCCTACTCTGATTTCGAATACCAACTTCGGATTTTGGTCCCATCCGAACGACTAGACACTTTCCTCGCCAGTCCTCCCTGCTGCACGACTGATAAGGGGTAATCACACCAGAAAATTCCGAGGAATGTTCTCAGCCGCCACAAGACCTGTTTGGTTAATGAGCGAGCGGCCTACACACTGCACCATCGCGGATCACCCAATACCTGAAGAATATAAATAAACATGTGAACTGTCCAACTGATAAAATAGATGGAATTTTGGTTTACGATCAACGAAAGGGGTTGAAAGGACAAGTGGTCCATCACGATCTGACATTGAGTTCTGACCATTGGTGATAGAGTCATTATGATTTTGATACATTAATTTTGTTTTTAATTTTGCTGCAAGAAACATGATGGTGGGGGATATCCGATTACCGGATGCTGTCGTTGCTTTATTACACAAAGTCTGTCATTGAGTCAAGTGGCGTGGTTGTCATTTTCCGCTTGTACGTGATAGGGAGTAGGGTCGCCTGTCCTAGCGCTTGTGTTTTCTCCACTTGTACGTGACAGGGAGTAGGGTCGCCTGGCATAGCTTTTGTGTTTTCTCTGGGTCCTACGATTTCCTTCTACTGCTAAAGCCCGTTATTAAAAAAAGAATTAATATAATATATTTATCATGAAATTGTATAGTTTGTGTCGAGTGGACGTTAAACCTTATTGTGTCCCAATGGTATAACTTTTTTACCACTTGGTGTTAAAGGGTAATATTGGTGTCAGTCATTATATAAGTATATAATTTTAACACAGAGATCACTGCTACGATAGATGCGTAATAAAGGTATATGTATCGGAAGTGACGGACGCAATAGGAAAAAAAAACCTAATTGTCACATTCTTTTGAAATCTTTAAAGATCTACAAATTCCTGTTTAAGGATAATAATGTTTTCTTGTATAACTGGCTTAACAACGATTCGTGATTCACATATTTTTTTATTTGCAAGAAAGGCAACGCGGCCTAAAAATGCAAATTTACCATCGTTTTATTTTAATTTGTTCCCTTTCGTCCATGTCCGAACTCCTGTCAACTGTAGGTAGTGAGCCCAGAAGTGAAATTTGGAAGACATGAGTGGGACAGTTAGACATCATCATCAAAATTCAGTTGTCAACCTCATACAGGCTTTGGAGACAGACATGACCAGATGTTGCCCCATCGTTCGTTTCCGGGATTTAACGTCCACTTCCACCGATGGCGATATCGTCGACAAGTTACTCCGACTGTAGTGGTAAACGTTTATAGTCGGGTCCCAATCCCTATATCCGTGACCATTTCTCGGGGAACAAAGGTTTCTGATAGAAGGGCGCTTAGTGAAGATATCAGTAGTTTGCTACCTCTGAAATCGACGGACTAACTTCAGGAGGCGGGGAAATACAAGATGGTGGCCAAAAATGGTTTGAAATCGACATTGACAAAAATTGTTGGTGAAATGACATGTGTTATATATCATTTTGTAGGTTTTGGACAATTTCCGCTTCGTTGCACAAACGGCTGGTCAAATAGCAGGCGTAAATGATGTTTAACAGTTCGTTGTAAACACTGAAAAATAATACATTTAACGTTACATAACAATTCCTTATTTTACAACCCATTAATTTCGGTGCGTACAGGAATATTGTGACAAAGTGATCTACATTAAATTGAACCGTACATATACATAGAACTCTGCTGGTTTTGATCATTCATGATATTGACGAGTTCAACATCTGCTAGGCACGGACTTAATAAAACATCTAATATGTTCTTTAGGGCTACACACAAATTATGGCATCTGCTATTTTTGATATTATATTATATGTAACGTTCCAACTGTATATGTTACAGTCAATTTGTGTAATCAGTCATTTCGCGTAATGACTAAATGAATCAGTCATTTCACGAAGAGCCTGTGTAACATATTTTAGTTATTACAGAGTCAGCTTCGTATATATATGGTTTATTTACATCGGGAACAGAATATCAACAAATACACAAATAGGCCTACATCTACACTACAGGAACTAGTCTATATATACTGGAACATATCTAACTACATTGTAACATCCATTCTACACCGCTGCCAATGCAGCGGCTGGACTCGGCGAGTCCATACGCCGGTCTCTGCCTTCTGCTCTCTCTCTCTCTGGCTGTCTTGTCTTCCACTAATCTACTGTGAGTATACACTACTGTATATAAAGCCTCCAACACTTCGGGAAGGTGGACAGGAGGGATCATCAAATAAGGAAGTTCTATGGCGTTTGTACATATCGTATGTAGCTAGTAAATAACATATGGAATAAATTATGTAGTTAACAAGATCGTGCCTTAAATAAGTTTAGACAGTAAAAGAAACGTCCACTATAATAAATATCAAAACTAACAGAGGTCATACAGTTCTTTGCACCTAAATGAATGTTCAGATAACTTTGTTACATTTCCTTTCTCACCCACAGTTTATTTACGAAAGTAAATAAATAACACAATTCACACAGTTGGGACACTGGGTTCATCTCCATTAATTGATCACACGCGAAATAAGAACGGCACACACGATATTATAATAATGTACACAATATAAACGTCGATCGTAAACATTTCTAAAAGGGAATTCGTATACGTGAAATATAATGTTAATAAAAAAATAGCAAACATTTTATAAAATAGAAAATGTACATAATATATAGTAAGAAATTAATATAGGATTTTGTCATTTTGTTTTTTACTTGAGATAAATGGTAAATGAATGATTTGAACACATTTTACTAATCTTAAATAAGATATTTTCAAAGAACTTATCAAAATTAACAACGGTTTATCTCTCTATTCTTTAAACAAAACAAAACACCACATACGCTTCTAACCTAAGCGCGACCCTTCTTCCTTGAGGGTATACAAAACCGATTCCTCCTAATAGGAATACACAAATCTCTCGAATTTACGAGGTAAAAACTCTTGAAAAAACTCTCCCGTTACGTCGGGGTATATAAAAATACACAAAAAAATTAACAGGAGATAAAACCGTGAATATTATGTGAATGTTTGTGAGTTAATATCTTCACCGCAAATATGGCGATGGACGATGAAAAATCTATTCAACCGTCTATTCAAGAATTTCCTAATTAGGAACTTAACTCAATTCCAGTCAAACAATCACAAAATATTTTACTTCTTACTACAAACTTCTTAATACTTTATTACGATTCACTTTAACAGCCAAAATATGTGTTCAAAAACAAACGAGAACAATTTACATTCTTTTAAAAACAAAATGACTCACCGTAAAACAACAATCACACACATTTTTCTCGCTGGTCCGTCGCCATTAATCGGAACGTCTTTCATGGCTTTTTGTTCGTCATTTCCCCATGTTTGGTGATTTGCTCCATTTCCATCCGTGAATTAAGAATTTTTTTATATCAACAAAACCGCGCCTGCCACCCACGGTTTCACAGATAAACGTTTCAGTCCTGGATTTTTATTTAAACTTCTTTTTTTCACAAACGCAACGGGCAGCTAGCGGTGAAACTTCATTTGTCTGCCACGCGGGATTTTTTTTCTGGTTGACGGGAACACACCCAAGGGTCTCGTTGGTCGATGACACCAAATCTAATCACTGTAACATATTTTAGTTATTACAGAGTCAGCTTCGTATATATATGGTTTATTTACATCGGGAACAGAATATCAACAAATACACAAATAGGCCTACATCTACACTACAGGAACTAGTCTATATATACTGGAACATATCTAACTACATTGTAACATCCATTCTACACCGCTGCCAATGCAGCGGCTGGACTCGGCGAGTCCATACGCCGGTCTCTGCCTTCTGCTCTCTCTCTCTCTCTGGCTGTCTTGTCTTCCACTAATCTACTGTGAGTATACACTACTGTATATAAAGCCTCCAACACTTCGGGAAGGTGGACAGGAGGGATCATCAAATAAGGAAGTTCTATGGCGTTTGTACATATCGTATGTAGCTAGTAAATAACATATGGAATAAATTATGTAGTTAACAAGATCGTGCCTTAAATAAGTTTAGACAGTAAAAGAAACGTCCACTATAATAAATATCAAAACTAACAGAGGTCATACAGTTCTTTGCACCTAAATGAATGTTCAGATAACTTTGTTACACCTGTGAGCACCAGGCAATACGTGTAATGACTGAAAATTCCAGACATTACATGAAATGACTAAAAATCATGGCCAGACATTACGCGAAATGACTGAGTACTGTCAAACTCCTAATATTCACCGTAAGACATTTATTGACTTCAGATCATACATTATTTTGTAGAATAATATAAATTCCCTCGAAACAAAATATTAATTTCATCACTAAAGTTTTACTGTCAAATCACTTTTAAAAAAAATCCTGACTGGTTCATCACTCAAGTCATTGGTCTGTGTATAACAGACTGCTATGACAACGACTGAAGTATTTGAGTTTGATTTTGAAACATTTGCATCTATTCGTCCCACATCT
Source organism: Patella caerulea (assembly GCA_036850965.1). Lineage (NCBI taxonomy): Eukaryota > Metazoa > Mollusca > Gastropoda > Patellidae > Patella > Patella caerulea. The sequence goes on from JAZGQO010000008.1 coordinate 44,432,476, forward strand.
CTTGGAACCAGCACAATTACACCGGACTTACCCCTGTCCACAGTAGCTGGATTCTTTATGTACAGCCTGACGAAGTGTTACCGTACTTGATGACATCGCGCCTGGTACGTTCGTGCATTTTTATGCGCGAAATCTTAGTTTTCCTATTACTGGCACGCGCACGGGCACTATTTCTTTTGCATGTACCAAAATCGAGGGTTTTGCGCGGAGGTACTTTTGAGGTATTAGCCTGAGAAGCATAACACTTGCCACTGTACCTGTATATCGCTAATTATAAATCGAGTGTGTGAAGACAGTTTATATAGATCACGCGAAAATTTTTCAGTACAGAGTTTATTCTCGCTGTATTTGCAGCTAAGAAAACCAATGGGACTATTTTCTCAACAGTGTATGAACTTTTTCATAAGCCATAATATCCTTACACCGGTAATATCCTTATCTAGTCTCGGTGAAAAACCATGATCATCTGGTAAAAAATTACTTTTCTATTTTTTGGAACGAAAAACAGTGTTTTTAAAAACAAACGAACCTGCCGCACATGAGGAAGTCATTATACTAATAATAACAGACGAGAACTCTTTTTGGGCACAGGCTTTCTTACTGAGTAGTAAATCGTCCACAAAAAATCATGAATGAACTATGAGTAGCGACGACTGTAGACAGTAAGTAGGTTATACACTATACTTTTGAGTCGAGATTACTCGCTTTGAGTCGAGATTACCAGCTTTCAGGTCACCGATAACCAATTATGTCAGAAATACCATACTGACATTCGGTTTTTTCAAGTTGTACGCGAACTAACAATCGGCGCCCTAACTGTCTTCGTCAGCTACTTTCAGTTTCACAATGGCGTACGACATTCGGTTTTTCAAGTTGTACGCGAACTAACAATCGACGCCCTAGCTGTTTCGTCAGCTATTTTCAGTTGCTGGCGTACGGCCAGTGCCGGTGGGAAAAGACAACATTAAAATCAGAAATAGTTTATTTATTATTGTCGGACTTAGGTATCAATCCTGTCGAACAAATCATAAAGCTGTGGTGTTACGGTAGCGGCATAGTATTTCAACGTAACACCACAGCCACTGTAACAATTCATAATACATCTAACTATCACTCCCTACACATTTCCCCTCGACCTACTTTCCCAAACGTCAACAACACATCTCATACATCCAGTTCACTGATTAACCCTTGTACCACGTCTACTGGTTTTGTCTACATCAGATTTAGTAAGTAGCTGTTAGGGACACAAATCAAACTGATTGCGTGAAAACTTTCCTTTGAGAATCCCTGCTTTGACACAAATGGTGTACATGTGGATCACCACGACCTCTATTCACTAGCGGGATAGGTACAGCAGCTTCGTTGTCTCACACCTGGCCAGTGGCTAGTTCCACTTGTCTCCTCTTGACCATACGCTGAGCTTGTATCATCTGAGCAGAGCTGGCACCATTTCGGAGGGACAATTCCCCTGTTCAATTTGGCTAACTGGAGGTTCAAGGTCAAAATTCAGACTGGTAGTTAGTGTCGGTTCCTGACTGGTAGTTGGTTTCAGACTGGTAGCGTGTCACAGTACCTGGCTGGTAGTTTTTGTCAGTTTCGGAATGGTAGCTTGTGACGGTACCTGGCTGGTAGTTTGCATCGGGTCCTGACTGGTAGTTTGTGGCGGTTCCTGGCTGGTAGTTTGCGCCGGGTCAGGATTGATGATTGAGTCTTGCAGACTGGAAAATGCTACAATAAATCATCCTCACTTTGCATCTGTTCAATAACCTCGGTGGGCAAAGATGATGATGTTAAGCCAACTTTAGCTTCACATCCAAACATAGCAGCATATGGAGTTCGTTTGATTCCAGAATGCAGACTGGAATGTTTCTGGAATTGTACAAATTTTATGCCCCAGACCAATCATTTGTGTTATTATCTCCCATCCAAGCAACAAGCGTATCCTTTACGTCACAATTTGCCCTTTCCACAGACCCTCGACTTTGGGGGTGTCGAGGTTTATCATGAACCTCAGTAGCACGTTTTGAGGTTAATGCTCCCAGAATAACAAATTTGGTCAAGTGGTCTTGATCCACTTGAATGAATTTTGGGCCAGGGATTGCATATCAATCAGATCAACTTGTGCACGTGAGGCAAATTCTTTTGTTAGAATGGGACGTACGACCACACCCTTGGTCCGTGTGCGCTTCCGTTTCTTCTGGCATTCCCGGCACAATCTCATTAAACATCTTATTTATTCAATATGTTCTTTGTAAGCTACACCAGGGGCGTGGTGAGAATGAGTTCATGAGTAGCCATACTCATGCGCCAAAAAGTTTTTGCGCCAAAATCACAATCAAATTACTCAAAAAATGAAAAACATTTGTAAGTGGAAAAATTGTTTCATCTGACCCAATTAAAAAAATTTTGAAAGAGTCAAGTGATTTTCTCTTGGAAAGAATGGAATCTCCAAGAGAAAATAACAATATTTTATTACCGTATTTCTTGTCTCGGATTGCTGGAGATTGCGTTTCTGGGCTTCTAATTTTCGAAATTTTCCCGGGGGAGGGCCCCCCGGACCCCCCGCCGCGGGTTCGCGCCTTCGGCGCTCGCGGTGGCCGGCTTCGCCGGCCACAGCTCCGCGGTCAGTAAAAGGGTTTTTGTGCCAAAATCTTTTTTGTTACTCATAATTTCTTCTCAATAATTGCCCTCACCACGCCCCTGAGCTACACATGACCTGTGTTTAACACTCGGCAGTCTCATAAAATGAAAAATGTGGCAAAAGTAAATCGTTCGATTTGTTCTTGTTTTCGTAGTAATAGAGCTTGTATTTTAAAGATGACTTTTTACCAGTTTTATGCTGCAACTGACATAATTTACTACCCACTCCAAAAGACTAGAAAGTATTCGAAATGCCTGGAAATCGCATCTACGGCCGTCTGGTTTTCAAATTTTTCTAGGGGAGGCCCCCCAGACCCATACCTCCGGCGCTCGCGGGCGGACGGCGACTCCGCGGACACTAAAGAAATATATTTGTCGGGAAAATATGCTGTCCCCCCCCAAACAAGTTCGGCCTCGTACGCCTATGTCCGGACGAGTAAGTTTACCTTGACTGGCGCCACACTATTAGACAAAATCTCAATGAAATAGCATGATTGGCCAATGGACTATCGGTATACAAAATGCACGCGATGAACAGTATTGACGATGTAATAGACAGACATAATTAGGAAGATAATACTTTACGAGTCAATAAAATATATCTTGAATAATAGCCGAGAGAGACATGTTATATTTACCAATCAAGTCAATATGACGTCCATAAAACTTTTTAAAGGTTTTAATGAGTTTAGTGCGCAAGTATCCCTGTAGTTGAAGCCTAGATGGCAGATGCCTCGATCTATTTAAAATATCAGAATAAAAGGTACAAGCTCTCGTGTTACGTATTAGCTGAGACACAAACACTCCGTAAGCTGGTGATATTGGAATGTTACTACTAATAAATGGAAAGTTAACGATCGGAAAGTCAAAGTCATCACGTTTATCGTACAATTTAACACTAAGTTTATGGCAATCGTCAAAATCGAGACGCAGATCCAAGTAGGAAGCGTGATTGTTACTGCCAGTAGTGTTTTTAATTTTTTCTAGCTCATCAGGATTTATGAATTCTATGTAATCACTAAATTTTGGATTGTTCAGTGATAGAACATCATCGATATATCGATAAGTAAAATTAAAATGTCTGACTTATCGTTTATTAGTTTTTACGAGTGCCTGTATGTAATCGGCTTCGTACGAATAGAGAAATAAATCAGCAAACAAAGGTGCACAGTTGGTACCCATGGGGATACCTACCACTTGCTGATATATTTCCCCTCCAAATTCAACAAAGATATTATCAATTAAAAAATCCAACATCTGAATTATCTTGTTGGCGGAGAATTTATTTTTTGAATCACTATGGTTCTTGACAAAATATGTGGAATTGTAATTAACAACTAGATATTGATATCTAGTAGTTCCTGATTTTGATGAAAAGACACTGTGAATTATGTCTTTTAATCGAGCTTTTAATTTACTATGAGGAGTTTTCGTGTACAATGTAGAAACGTCAAACGTTTGCATAGCGGAGACTGAAGCAAGTGATCTCGATTGTAATCCATCAAGTAATTCTTTGGAATTTAATATCTCTTTATCTTTTTATTTTTTTGAAATACACTAATTTAGCTGAGGATTCTTGTTTGAATTAGACCGATCTAATGTTCAAAAAGAGTTCAGTGAAATAGCTGGTAATGCAAAAATTGCCAGTCTCGAGAGTTGATTATGGTCTGGATAAGTTAATTAATGTCTAATTAATAATTTAGAAAATATTTCAGGCCTAAAGAGAGATTTAGCTCTTGCATAATGTATGTTTAAATGAGAGGCAATTCCTCTGTGGTGTGCTGTGTGATTTGTCTGTCTTCTAGTGTGATTGTTTTGTCCCGTAGTGTGCTGTGTAATTGTTGGTATATCTAGCGATATCTAGATTATCCAGTTGTAACACTACAGATAACAGACCATCAACATAGTTGGTAGATCTTTTATTGAGAACATGGAATAGACATAGATCGGAAGGAGCTCTATTCAAGTCTGACTTACTATCAGTAAATTCTGGCTATCTAAAGCATACGGCCATTAAGAATAATGATACATGACAGATTAACTTATTTGGAATTGAGATTATAGTTTCTATAACTGCACTGCATCTTTCCTTTAAAGTCGCGAAGTTCTGCCGAGTGTTAAACACATAGATCATGTGTAGGTTATAAATAACATATGAATAAATAAGATATTTAATGAGATCGTGCCTTTTGTCAAAACGAGCAGAGGTCATTCATGTGTTGTCCGTAAATAACATATTGAACACATTAGCAGAAGTTGTATATAGTTGAAAACGTCCAATATAATATAATGTCAAATCTTGCAAGGTTCTATGTATAAATTACTTTGTCACAGGGTCTCGAGGTGTGCTGCATGATTTTTTTGTCACGTGGTTTACTGTATAATTTTTGGTATATCTAGATTGTTCTGTCTCATGTTCAGATATACTTCGCATTGTCTCTGCCCAAGCAGTTCCTAAGGTTGCAACGTATACAATTACTTTCGGAATGAGGCCGCGTCGACGACTCTGGAGACTACACCAAACCACTAATGCATGCGGCACTCTCATGGTTACCCTTTGCCCCCCCCCCCTCCTCGACAAAAAACTGGACCGGACCTGCTTCCTATTGACTTGGTTATGGGGAATCCCCATGGCTCTCCAAGAAAACGTTTCCAGACTTAATGACTAACATTTTATGAGACAGGTGACACTCCGTCACATCCTGGTGTCAACAGAAATAACATTCAATTTGACAGATTTCTTTTCTTTGCATATTACGTCCATTAAACATGCATTTAGATCTGGTGGGGGTGGGGGAGGAATAATCAGCGCGTGCACATTGTATCATAAGGTCGGTCATTCGATTCCCCGTTTGTACATGACAAGGAGTAGAGCAGTCTGTCCAACCGAAATTTTCTGGTTGGTGTCGCGTGGACGTAAAAACCCCATAACTCGCCACAATAATTTACAATAGAGGGAATAAAATACACAAAATCTGTTTGAATCCACATAATATACGGGTCATAAAACATAAAATTTGAATACGGAAATCAAATCCTCCCATATGAAAAACCATGGGTGCGACAGGGGGTACGTTAGCTCCAGGATTAAGTGTCATTTTGTGAATGGAAACCAAGGGTATGCCACTGACAACGCCATAAGAGCAACATAATTAAAGTGAAAGGCGGTAATTATTTTTGTGAATTGTTTCCAGAAAGTTTTAAATTGTAAACAAAGAGACGGCGATTGAATTTTTGCTTTTATTTTTGTAAATTGATACCTCTAACCCCGAGATCACAAAGTGTATGTCAGAAAGGCTAAAGAACATTCGTAGACATGTGCTAGAGTATTGAGTTCCATTATTGTATTTATGCTACAGGAAAAATTGCCAGATGCTGTCGTTACTGAGGTGGTTTTTTTTTGTGGCCGAATCGTTTAATAACAACGAAAATTTTAAAAATATTGAAAGTTAGATCATAATGTATATCATGGCGTCAAGTGGCGTGGCGTGGTGTCTACCATTGAGACAAATGTGGCGTGGTGTGGTGTGATGTGGCACGCCTTGGTTTCGATCATTGAGTCAAGTGGCGTGGTTTTGATCAATAGAGACTTTTGCCAAGTGGCATTTCTCCTATCCGTATCGTACACGTGATACGTTGTGTCAGAGTAGTTTTAGAGTTTTGCAGATTCTCGCTTTGACTACGTAGTTCTGTACAACATGGTGGCAGTTATCTACCCAGATCACCAGCAGTACTAGTCAAGTGCCTAGCCTACAATTTCTCAGAGTAAGTGAAGTAGCTCGACAGTCGCTGAGCAATTTTTTTTTTTTTAAAAAAAGAAAAAATAATTAATGTCGTATCTTATTTTTGGTTTCACTAATTGATCATTTATACCCCTTCACTATAGACTCACATCATTTACAGATTTGGAAGTTCCCATTTCTACTTATTTTATCACGTAGTTCAACCAGCATACAGACAGACAGACGGGAAAAGTATGAAAATTCCGAGAAAAACCCTTCAAAAATAATGATTAAATTCCAGTCTTTATTATGGTTGAATTCACATCAAATATAGACCTACACAGTTTCAAATATTATTCAATTTTCATTATCTACTTTTCTTTATCTAAATTTTACATGATGCATCTTTAAATTCTTAGCAGGTCAGAGAGATATTCACCACGTGAAAATGTCATGATGACAGTAACTTCACAACATATCACGTTTATAATTTATTACCTCCGAAACAGGAAGATCCGGGTCTAAATTATATAAAATCTAGAAAGATCTGTTAGTGAAACACTTCTGACAGAGACCACAGCAGAAACATCTGACGGAGATCACGACAGGCAGTACCAATAATTGCATTTAGGTGAGTTAACTAAGCGTTATCTATACTACTCAACAGAAGTTAAGGGTCAACCAATTATTTTTGTTGGACATTTTATTCGACATAGGAAACGTGGAAATCAAATCCAAACTTTTAAGCACACTTTTAGTCAAAATGAGTTCAATATGTCTCAATGTTGAGTCTGTTATGCAAATCACATTATGGCTACAACCGATTCTCTGTGCCACATTCCTCTGTGTAAAACCCTGTTGACGCCACGCAATGGCCCTTCCTCTGTCAAGTTCACTCAGCTGACGTCTGACCAATCCATGTTGAAATTTCAACTGAGAGCAGCGCGGCCATGGCCTTAAATACGCGGATGAGAAACTCCCCACAACACTTACAGTATAATGTACACCATGTGACTCCATCAATATCAACACGTGTGGTTTGAAAATGGAAAAGGAAGGCCACTCTAAAATAAATTTTAAATTTAAGCCTGTGGGCTTAAATACGAAATTTAAACTCGTTTTTAAGCCCAACGGGCCTAATAACGACGGGGATTAAATACGCGGATTCCAGGTAGTGTAGATATTTTATAATATCTGGCTATGTTATTGTACTGTAACAATGTAAATATATTACCCATTTCCTTTTCTTTAATTTGTTTTAACAGAGTCAAAATGGTAAGCAAGAGAGTGTTGAACGTTTCCATGTTGATTCTGTTGCTAACAGTTTTAACCTTGACCCCATCAACCGAAGCTGCTAATTGTTTTGATACCTGGAGTAGATGTAGCCAATGGAGTTCCTCTGGTAATGGCGTATTCTGGCATAGTTGTAATGATTACTGTATAAAAGTCATAGGCAGAAATGGAGGGAACTGTGTGTTACGAGCAGCTCCCGAGTGCCCTTTCGTCGATGAAGCTTATCAATGTCAGTGTTATTAAAATAACATAAACGAAATGAATTAAAAGATTGCAAAGTTATTTTTGTCTGCAATTAATGAAGACCGGCTTACGCCATACAATAAGCTATAAGATCAATTATGCCCAAACAGCGGCGCTGCCGCTTCCTTGAATTTTGCAAATTCACCCGATGGTTGCTGTGATGTGATGCTCGGTTCCTCGACTTGTCATATCTAGGGGCTTATACAGAAATTGTTGCAGGATTTGCCAGGCTCTTGTTAAAATAATCTGACAGTTGAAATGCACGATTCCATAATCATCTCTAAATTATAGGCATATATATATACAGATTGGGTTTTTTTAAAGAGAAGAATCCAACACGTCGTAGGGGGGTTGGGATGGCCTAGTCGTCTAGAGCGCCGCGCTTCGGCCTCTAGCTGGCCAGTCACCTTTGGCTTGCGGCTGTGGTTTCGAGCCCTGGTGTGAGCGTATGTGGCATGGATATAGGGGCGCCTTCTCAACCTCGTGGGTTTCCTCCGGGCACTCCGGTTTCCTCCCACTGCTAAAGACCCCTACGCGCAAGCGAATTATTGAAATAAAATTAACCATATGTTAGTCCCGAAATGACCTAGTTGTGTTGAGTGGACTTTAAACCCCATTTCTCTCTCTCTCTCTCCAACACGTCGTTTGGCGTCAATTTTTATAAGGATGCAGGATCACATTGTGATTTAATTTCATTAATGCAAGGCATTAAAAAAAATGATGTAGCTGAGCAACGGGGGTTGGTTTCAAACACACAGGTTAGTTTATAATAACCAAAGTTAAACATGCATTATGTAAGAGCTAAATCTGCCTTTTACAATTTTTTCTTTAGGTCTGAAATTTTATAAAATCTATTAGTTAGACCAGTGGTTCTAAACCTTTTATTTGCCTATGGCACACCTTTGAACACACGAAAGAGAGCGCCACATCTGGCTAAATATATATGAAAAATATTTTATTTCTGCAAAAAAAAACAAGTCATTGACGACATACAACCATAAACAGAGACTAGTCATACAACTCGCGGCACACCTATGTGCCACTGCACACTGGTTGAGAATCACTGAATTAGACATTAATTAATAGACCATAACCAACTCTCGATGTCTAGACTAGCCTTCGATGTTGGCTGGACTAGAATCCTATATGCTGCTTAACGCCATTGATAATTAGTGATTTTAATCATATTTAATGTGTAACAAGCTGGAAACGTACAATCAGGGGCCATAATTCATGAAGGTACTATTCAATATCGACAAGAACCAAGATCTGTGGGTTATAAACATGCATTTCAAGTTTCATCAAAATCAGTTCAAAATTGTAACCCCTACAGTGTTCACAAGCTAAAATCGTGATTTTTCGTACAATCAGGGGCCATAATTCATAAAGTTACCGTACGATGCATGCCAATATCGAGAGGGACTGATATCGTATGGTGATAAACCTATATTTCAAGTTTCATTGAAATCGGATAAAAATTGTGACCTGTAGACTGTTCACAAACAATTGTGGACAGACGGACGGACGGACAGGGGCGACGACAATATGCGTCTACATGAAAATGTGGGCGTATAAAAAGCATCCTGTTACCACAGAACATGTAGAATGTATGCATGATAAACATTTGTCTCCGGGTGTGCTTATAAACATATATAGAATTTAGAAGTGCTGAATTATTAAATATATTCATTTCGGATTTATCATTTGTCTATTTTCCTTGAGAAAAGCAAGACTGGTATTTATAGAGATCGTACATGGGTTGTAATAGCACGAACGGCCCAGTGATTTTCGCATTGTCTCCGCCTAAGCAATTCTGCGGCACTCTGATGATTACCCTTTGCTCCAACCTATGCCCCCCCCCACTCCTCGACAACAAAACTCGACTCGGACACTGATTCCAGGCTTTGTGTAGGTGTTCAACGGGTTGTTCCCCTAGTTGAAGCTCTCGCCTTTCCCTCATAACGTTGGACTTTGCCCCTCCAACCATGGCACCGCTACTGGCTGTATATTTGAAACGAGTTCGGCCATGGACGAATTGGAACAAATAAACGATGGGAAATTTTAATTTATGTGAACGGACAATAAACCCCCACCTGGCAACTCACCTGAACAAATTACGATAACATTTTTTACAAACATTTTAAAAATCCCTTATTTGGTCACGAGCATAACCCAGTAAGGCTACTCTCATTCTATAAAACTACAGAAAAAAAAGTAATTTTGTAATGTTTTAATTCTTTCCGTTTATGTTATTTTTCATCACACCTACATTGGTAAGCTTCATCAACACCTGGGCACTCGGGAGCCTTTCGTTACACACATTTCCCCCCACTTTTGCCTTTGTTTTTAATACAGTGGTCATTACATCCAAGCCAGGCTTTACCATTTAACCAAGAACTCCATTCGCTGCACCTACTCCATGTATCGTAACAATTATCAGCATTGGTTGATGGGGTCAAGGTTAAAACTGTTAGCAACAAAGTCAGTATGAAAACGCTCAACACATTCTTGCCATTTTGTCTCTGTTAAGAATGAAATGGGGTTTAACGTCCTACTTTTCTGCACATAACCTGGGCTAACGGAAGACGGGCATACGCCATGCAGTGCGCTATAGTGGAAATTTTACCCGGGCAGCGGCACTGCGACCTACTCTTATATCGAATTCCAATTGCCAAGGGATCTTTAAAGTGCACGCCAATGTGTACACAGGACCGTCTCCGTTAAAAATTAAAAGATTTATACAGTAATATATAACGGAAAAATAGCAATATATTTACATAGTTACAGTATACAAAATATACACTGTACTCCACGATATATCTATATAATAATATAACTTCATATTATGATTTATCTTCACTGTACTGAGAAGCAGTGAACGCGCCCCTCTTTTATAAATAGATGATTATGTTTGGAAGACGTTTAAGATGCCTCCCTAAACATGTTTCCCTCTTAGACAGACCGTTCGCATATATTGAAAGACGTTTAAGACCACATTACTTGAACAAGTTTCCTCATTAGACCGACTGACCGTATATATCGGGGTGGGGGTGGGGGGTAGTGGTCTAGAGTGCCGCGCTTTGACCTCTAGCTGGCCGGTCACCTCTGGCTTGCGGCTGTGGTTTCGAGCCCTGGTGTGAGCGTATGTGGCATGGAGATGGGGCGCCTTCTCAACCTCGTGGGTTTCCTCCGGGTTTCCCCCACTGCTCGAAATCCAAGACTTTCTGCATGCACTTTTGTCAAAGAAGAGGTTTACATCCTGATCCGGAATTTACGCTGGATGGTAGTCCCATTCCAGTTGTAGATGAAACGAAATTCTTGGGTTTGATATTTGATAAGAAATTATCATTTATCCCCCATATCAAACCCCTCAAGAAAAATGTCTGAAAGCCCTCAACATATTGAGTCTTATCAAACACTGACTGGGGAACAGACCGTAAGGTCCTGCTCAGATTGTATCGAGCATTAATACGATCTAAACTCGATTATGGGTGTATTGTGTATGGGTCTGCCCGCGAGTCTTATCTCAAAGAGCTAGACGCCATACACAACCAAGGACTTAGAATCAGTTTAGGAGCATTCCGAACATCTCCAGTGCAGAGTTGATACGCCGAGGCGCACGAGCCCTCATTGCACGACAGACGTGATAAACTTGCACTGCAGTATGCCACCAAAATTGCATCTCTGCCTCATCACATTTCATTTAACACCATATTTAGACCTCTTCATGAGCATTTGTATATGATGAAGACTAATACTATTCCATCATTTGGTATTCGCATTCAACACCTTTTGTCAGAGGCTGGTATTAGTCATGACAGTATTGCGAATACCCCTTTCTTTGAGACACCACCATGGTCTATATCTCCTCCTAAGATCGATCTAGATCTTACAAAAATAGGAAGAAAGATACTAGTTCCACAGTGTTCCAAACTCTCTTCGGAGAGTTGAGGTCTAAATATGGTGATTATGCTCCAATTTATACAGATGGTTCCAAAGATGGCGATCGGGTATCTGAGACCATTTCTGTTCGCCTCCCTCCTGCTGCTTCAATATTTACTGCTGAACTACAGGCCATCTTTCAGGCACTGGAGTTCATTCAATCCTCTACATCTTTAAAACATGTTATATTTACTGATTCTTTGTCCGCTTTACGGGCAATAAACAATAAGCAGCTTGTACACCCTTTAGTAGCAGACATATATCGCCTGCTACTGTCACACGAGTTTAACGGCAAGGACACTATCCTTTGCTGGCTCCCCAGTCATGTTGATATTAAAGGGAATGATGAAGCAGACTTAGCTGCCAAGTCTGCGTTAGATCTTCCCATATCACAATTTCTTTTACCTTTCACCGATTTTAAATCGTCCATCAACTTTTATATATTTGACCGTTGGCAACGGTCTTGGGATCTTGCAGACACAAATAAACTTCATCACATTAAGCCTCTCTTAGGAGACTGGCCAAGCTCCTATAGAACCAGTAGGAGGGATGAAGTGGTTTTATGTCGCTCTCGCATTGGTCATACTTTTTTAACTCATATTTTCATTTTGAAGCGAGAGCCTCAACCGGATTGTGAACACTGCCATGTTCCTTTGACAGTGAAGCACATTCTGATTGAGATTGAGTGCAACCATCTCAAGAATACAAGATCGCGATATTACCGTTGCCAGTCACTACATCACTTGTTTGCCCAGCCTGGGCTATATTGCGAACTACTAAACTTTTTAAAAGAGACCGGTTTTTATTATAAATATTAATTTGTTTATAATATATATATATGTAATATTTAACTTTTATTGTTTATATGCATAAAAGATTGTTTTTTATTTTTAAATTTGATAAACTGTGATATTGTTTTTATTTATGCATATACAAGTTTGTGATATGATTTAGCTTGTCTCAAAAGAATCAACATTTTGTTTGGCGCAATATAGCCCGGTTGGAGCTGACGGTACCATAAAACAACATTTCATTTCATTTCATTTCGAACTCAGACACCATTAGGGTGTAACGGTGACATATTCAAACATTTTTTGAAATCGGATAAAAATTGTTACCTCTAGAGGGACCACCAGCTAAAACCGCGGTTTTTTTTGTACAATCAATGGCTATTATTCAGGAAGTTAAGATCCAATATGCGTGAATATCGACAGGAACCAAGATCTTTGGGATACAATCTTGATATACCATATGTTTACACTATTTGCGTGCGTACGAGGAGCGACCAATTAGTCCGATTTTCACAAAATTCGAACCCAAGCAACTTTACCGTGACATATTCGATCGTTTGTTTTTTAAACCGGATGATAATTGTATCTTCTAGAGGGGTCACAAGCTAAAATCGTGGCATAATACAGGATGTTACGGCCCCATATGCGCGAATATCGAAAGGAACCAAGATCTTTAGGTTATAAACATGCATGTCAAGTTTCATCAACATTGTGACCTCTAGGTCCACAGGCTAAAAATGTGATTTCTTGTTCAACCCGGGGCCATAAATAGACCTATATTCAAAATAGGATACCAAATTGTGGACGGACAGACAGACAGACGGACGGCCCGACGGAAATGGGCGACGATAATATACGAACACATTAAAATCTGTGCATATAAAACAGCGTTTAGATTAGAACTATCCCGCAAAAAAACATTTAGAGGTGGAGGCAGAACATGTTACTGACTTGTGTTGGTAACTGTCCCGCCTACAATCAAGTCAAAGGTCACATTCATCTGGATTATATCTCGCCATCCCTTGTGTAGAAACAATGTACCGCATTATATAGCTACACCATAAGGTAGTGGTTCAACATTTTTTTGCCAAGGGTACACCTTGGGACACCTGAAAAAATAGCGGCACACCTGGCTAAATATATAGGAAAAGTATTTGGATTTTGCAAAATAAAAACATAGCAAGTCACAGGCGGCATACACCCGTACACATAGACTAATCGAATGACTCAAACTAGGTAAAGAAAAACACAGCTATGAACTTAGAGTGAATATTCAATTAGGATCATGTGTTTTTTTCGCATTCCAGATTTGATATCATTAAGACTCGAATCTTCTTTTGGACAGTCAATTAATAAACCCGATATCTTGTCAAGGTAAACACCAGTATTGTTAATTAACCCTTTCAGGCCTGATGTTATGGCGACATTTGCACGTAGCGAACATCTCTCTGATATGACCTGCTAATAATTTAAAGATACATTATTTAAGATTTAGATATACAGGTGACCGTTTTTGTTATGGACGTAGTTAAAAAATAAATAAATCAATTAAAACGTTCATTCAATTTACTTTGTTCTGGGCGACTTTATCACCGTTTGTAGTTTTGGCAATATGTGGCATTGATTGTTTCTTATCGTAACCACGGTACTGGTTATTCAAGACTTAGTCTAGCTCCTCCATTCTTAAATTAAATCATTAAATTACCATCCTTAGTTACTTGAAATCACAGCCATCCGTCTGGGATATGTTCGAATGTGTGAAAAACATTTTCTAGATTGCCGTACAGAGATGGGATGGGGTGGTATGGGGGGGGGGGGCTTAATGATTATGTGCTTTGGCCGAATAAAATTGTATGTGCTGTATCATAAAGTCTGTCATTGAGTCAACTGACGTGGTTTCGAATCTCCGGTTGTACGTGACAAGGAGTAGGGTCGCCTGTCCAACCTCGTGGGTTTTCTCTGGGTCCTCCGGTTTCCCCCCACAGCTAAGGATCCCTATGCGCAAGCGAATTATTGAAATAAAATTAAATATATGTTAGTCCCGAAATGACCTAGTTTGTGCCGAGTGGACGTATCTCTCTCTCCGAATAAAAGTTAACGCTTCCAATTCTTGTCTTTCTTCTACTAGTATTTGCCATTGCATGAAGTTTGAAGTACATAATTCCATAAAAGATGGGGAGGAGGTAAACTTAATAGGGTCCATCCTCTCATTCAAGATCTCTTTGTTTATGCTTTAATGTTCTTTTAATTATTAATTAGACATTCCTTAACATGGCGACACCTTTATCAACCCTCGATACCATCTGATGAATACGGTTTTTAAGTAGATTAGGACATTTAATGAACAAATTTTAAAATGGAGAAGCGAGGCTAAGTCTCGAATAACCAGCACCGTTGTTTCGGTAATCAAAAAATCCATGCACAGGTTTTTCAGATTTACAAACTTTGATATCTTCACACAGAATAAATATAGGACAAAATTGTCGGGTCAAAAGTTTCCACGAATTTATTTCGCATTTTGCAAAAATTGCAGGGGCCGATGTGCACCAAAAATGCGACTCATCCAAGAACTAGTGATAGTCGTTTCAAGTTTCATCTAAATCGGATAACATTTGTGACCGCAAGATGTTCCATAACCTGCAGGTATTGCATGCTTTTGCGCTATTAGCCATCGGCCATCTGACGGGACGTTTCAGTCAGATTTTCTGGACTCAACAATAATTATGGCGCAACGGTGATATATTTGATCGGTTTTGAAAATAAAACTTGTGACCTCTATAGGGTTCACAAGCTAAAAAGGTTAATATTAAGTACAATCGTTAGGCTTACGGAATACAGGCTTTGGGATAAAGACTTATACTTCATCAAAATGGGATAAAAAATTCGAAACTTACATGCTTTTACACAATTTGAGTAAAGGGGAGTGACCATTTTGGGGGGTTATAAATACACGCTGTATGTTTCATCAAATCCGAAAAACACTGCGTCCTCTAGAATGTACAGAACCTTGGTATTATTATGCATATATTTGTCAAATTTAGTATCAAAGGAATACTGACATGGTAAGGGATTTAGATAAGAAATAAATGTCACTGCTCATTAATGGGTAGTTTTCTCAGTCAGAAATCGCTCAGAAAGCGTTTACGACAATCTACACCCCCATGAATGAGTTTCCGGGACCTAGACGACCAGTGGACACTGGCCAGACGTCCTACGGTAGTAGACCCCAAATGCTTCCCAAACCCATGCCGAGTCAGGAATTGCTTCCGCCAGTCTTGACGTAAGAACATTAAATTCTTTAGAGGCCTCCGAACCTACCATACTCGCGGGATCCTTTTCAGTGCAACCCCAATAGAACAAGATGCGCCTCACATCCTCCACCTCACTATCGACCTATTGAGTGTTGTTTTAATTGTCACAATTTCCAGTTTGACGATGGCCGCATACAGCAGTGTAGGAGAGTTCATCGCGTATGCAGCCGAGATAACTTGCATCCCCCCGAAAAGTTGCAATGGATAATTTTCTAGAGTTTGCCAGGCACGGCATTGTTTTGAGCCATAATTGAAATTAACTGAGCATTTCCCTGCTTCCATCCCCATTCAGTTAGATCTATTACATTTGCCGTCCTGGACCTTACCATAATTTGAAAATACACACGTTGGCTATGAAATCTTGTTGTAGGTGATGTTGGGGAAACCATTAAGGAATGACAGATGCTTCAGCATTTGCCACTTTCTTGGTGAAAATGATTGGCACAGTGATCATAGCGTATCATTCGATTTGCCATTAAATAGATCAATCATCAGGTCTTTGCCAAGATCTGATATGTCCTCTTGAGATTTGTTTTGAAGAGTGAATGCACTAGCACAGGACTTCATGCCAGGATCAGATTTAAATAATTTCCGATAGGCACACTTTTATCCGGTGCCTAAAATCCTTGAAATTGAATCACAGCCTGAGTAGACATGCGCAAAGAGCAAATCGTTGCTCGTATCGTCTCCAAAAGTTCCTTTCAATAAGTTAATGTTCTACACGTTGTGTTCTTTTGACTGCTTGTTTGAACGGAAGTAGATGATCCTATTGCTTGTTCTGGAGTAATGAAGGAGCAAGATCATCAAATCTGTGACAATTCAAGAGGTTGATACTGAGGAGGAGGATGACTGAACGCCCCGAAACTTATTCAATGACAGTGGACAGCTGAAGGTCATGAATGCAATTCCATAATGATTCAACAACCCATTGGTAACCCAAGGTCTGTCATTGTGTTCCTGGGGATAAACATGGCGGCCATTTTTGACATGATATGACGACATAATCTTTAATGCTCTTAATATGTTCTTTGCCCACAAAACGTACGAAAAGACACCACGATCATCAAATTAATTTGAAATGAAAGTTACATAGTTATGATCATTTTAAGACGTCTCGGTGGCCATTTTTGATACCATCTTCAAAAAACACTTACTACTTTGGTAAACTTTTAGTATGTTATAAAGTATACACTAAACCCTGCCAGAATCAGTTGAGAAACCTTTTGTTGCAATTTTCTTTTTTTGGGGGGTGGGGGGGGTAAATTGTATTGTAACCTGACTGTAATAACACTAGAGGTAGTAAAACACTATTATACGATATAACTTAGCATCGAACACTCGAAGGGGATCACTGAATAATAAGAGAATACAAAAAGGAACCTTCAGGCATCCACTCACGTTCTATACTGCTTATAGTTATCTAAGTAGGTGTTTGAGCTCTCAATCAAAGACCTAACGCTATGCGACAGCTCATATACAATATAAAATCACGAAAAGTAGCGGGCAGCGAGAACTCCCGTAATACCTTGCAAGTACGCCTACTCGCGAACGTCACGTTCCATAAATAAATGGAAAGTAGAATAACATCAACATCGAAAGATCACAGAATAAATTAAGCATATGCATTTAAATTATGGATGGACAAATGAATATATACTAAATGCAAAATGTGACGGAGGACTATGGAATGTGGGTGGATACGGATAAAGCTACCGTCCAAACGGTAAGCTATAAAATAAAAACCGTCAAACTATGTCATTGTACTGTAACAATGTACATATATTACTATTTGTCTTTTATATATTACTGTAATCTTTTAATTTGTTTTAACAGACTCAAAATGGTAAGCAAGAGAGTGTTGAGCGTTTCCATGGTTATTCTGTTGCTAACAGTTCTAACCTTGACCCCATCAACCGAGGCTGCTAATTGTTTTGATACGTGGAGTAAATGTAGCAGATGGAGTTCTTTTCTTACCGGCATACTCTGGCGTAGTTGTGATGAATTCTGTAAAAAAGTCATAGGTAAAAGTGGAGGGAACTGTGTGTTACGAGAGGCTCCCGAGTGCCGTTGGGTCGATGAAAGCTTACCAATGTCAGTGTTATTAAAATAACAGAATGAATTAAAAGATGGCAAAATTATTTTTGTCTGTTATAAATGAAGTCAGAGGCCTACGCCACACAGTAAAATATAAGATGCCCGAACAGCGGCGCTGCGTCATCCTTGTCAAGGGGAGGGGCAGTGGAAATCCGTTTGACCCTGGAAGCAATACAAAGGACTTGGA
Organism: Patella caerulea; assembly: GCA_036850965.1. Lineage (NCBI taxonomy): Eukaryota > Metazoa > Mollusca > Gastropoda > Patellidae > Patella > Patella caerulea. The sequence continues at coordinate 44,450,702 of JAZGQO010000008.1, forward strand.
AGGTCGAATAGTCTAACACGTGCTCGTAGGTCATAAGGTCTGACAATAAGCGACATATTTTATTTTATTATGAAACAAAGTGCGTAGTTTTTTTGTGAAAGGGCTACTGAGGAGGATTTGAGTGGAGGATAATCCATTACCTGATGGGGTCATTGATAGGCGAATTGGTTTATCTGGGTAACATTAGCATTAATTATAGAGAGAGAGAAAGAGAGAGAGAGGGAAATGGGGTTTTCACGTCCACTCGACACAAAGTAGGCCATTTCGGGACTAACACATTTCAATAATTCGATTGCGCGTAGGGGTCTTTAGCAGTGGGAGGAAACCGGAGAACCCGGAGTAAACCCGCGAGGTTGGACACGCGACCCTACTCCTGCCACGTACAAACGGGGATTCGAAACCACGTCAGTTGACTCAATAATAGACCGTACAGCGCGCACGTGCTTACCACTCGACCCCCACCCCGAATTAATTATAATTCAAGATGTACTCTGTAATCCATTAAATCTGGTGAGATGTTCTACTTGGAACTTGGAACATTGCACATAGTTTATTATGTCCAAGTATTTTAAATCAGTTTCGTACCAATCCGAGCAGTTGTTGAAATAGACGTACCGATCACTGATTATGATACATTTAGACGTGTATTATCACCAAAAAAAGTCCCAGTCCTGCTCAGCTACATAAAAAAGATAATGCCTTGCATCAATGAAATTACATCACAAAGTGATCCTACATCATTATAAAAATGATTTCTGTTTAAGAAGCTCAACTTGTATGTATGCCTATGTAATTTAGAGACGATGGTGGCAGATTTCCTTAACTCAAACCTGACAAACCCTCGTGGATCCTTGCCTGATTGTGTGCACCTCGACGAGCCCTCCCCCCTGGGGTGTAGGGGGTGATAAGAATATACCCTTCGTATGTCCTGCGTGTCGTAAGAGGCGACTAAAAGGATCCCTGTAATGGGGCAACGTGTTTGCCGTGCGTTGCGACCCGTGTCGGTGGAGAGTGGAATCCTGGTAATTGAGTGGGGATTTGGCTTGCGAGCCCTTTCTCTGCAACACATTACTTTGGCCCATGGTTCACCTAGACGGGAGGTCAGAGTGGCCCACTCTGATCAATCGGCTTTGGTCGTTTGTAGCTCTGTAGAATGTACCCTTTCCCAGTGTAATGCTCTGTTGTTTATTCACTCAGCAATTATATACCTTTGTGTCCTTAGTACATTCTACAGGGCGGCGGCTCGGGTCAATCAGGTTAGACAAGTATTTTTTACTTTCTGGCTTGAGTATACCCCTCGTCGAGCCCTGAGGCCATGCGCTGGTTACCCGCGCTAGTCCTCCCCCCGGTAGGCAGGGAAGTAACCTGGGGGACGACGAGGGGTGAACCTTAAAAAAATACTTTCATGGATTCCCCAATCCCCCCACCCCAATAGTATATATCTCAAACAGACAAAAGAAATTAGCAAAGTTGCGCGAAAAGAACAAAAAGGGTTCACAAGACCCTATTGTTCATTTCAATAAATATGGGGTTGATCTGATGGACGGTATTACCGTAGAAGGGGTCCGTAATGACACCCTCGGCGGTAAGCCGCCACCAATAAATTATCCCTGACAATGGCAAATTCCATTATTCAATGGAATTGTCGTGGTTTAAAACCAAATTTTAATGAAGTTCAATTATTAATCCAAAAATACAATCCTCCAGCTATTTGTTTACAGGAAACTTTTTTGAGGAATTCTGACAATTTGTCTTTTAGACATTTTGTTGGTTACCATCATTATGCAATTGGTGATGGTAGAGCTCATGGGGGTGTTTCTATTATTCTTAATGGAGATATCCCTCAGAGTAAAGTCACTCTCAACTCGCCTTTACAAGCAGTTGCAGTTCGGGTGACTTTGCATATTCCTATAACACTCTGCTCTGTATATCTTCCACCAAGTTTACATCTTAATCCCAGAGATCTTGATGACCTTGTTGCACAACTTCCTCTCCCGTTTATTATTACGGGAGATTTCAATGGTCATCATTCACTCTGGGGTAGTCCAGATGATAACAACAGAGGTAAACAAATAGCGGACTTCATTAACATTAATAATTTGTGTTTATTAAATGATGACTCGCCTACTTATCTACATCCTGCCACAGCTTCTTTTTCTTCCCTGGATCTCACCATTTGCTCTCCGGTCCTGTTTCAGGATTTTACATGGAAAGTAAATGAAGATCAATGTGGTAGTGATCACTTTCCTATCATAATTGATAATAATGGTCCCTCTCCGGTCGAAAGACCCCAGAGGTGGAAGTTGCATAAGGCTGATTGGGCTCTATTTGAATCTTTGTGTCTCTTCTCCTTTGATGCAAAGGAGTTAGAGGATGCAGATGAGCCTATGGCCTTATTCACTTCAATTCTTCAAGATGTAGCTGAGCAGGCGATTCCAAAAACCACGACTGAACCAAAACGTTTCAATAAACCATGGTTTAACGACGATTGTAAATCCGCTCTTAAAGAGCGTGATCGTATCCTGAGACGATTAAAGAACCATCCTTCCATGGAGAATATTGCGGCATACCAAATGGTCCGGGCGAAGGCCCGTAGAACCATACGTCAAGCAAAGAAATCCTCATGGGAGAGTTATGTCTCAAGGATCAATTCCCGTACCACATCTAAGTCGGTATGGGATAGGATTCGTAGGATTAAAGGTAAAAGTAGTGCATTATCAGTTAACCATCTCAATGTTGATAATACCACCTTAACAACATTTCCTGATATTGCTAATTCTCTGGCCAGTACTTTTTCATTCAATTCATCATCCAATTTCTCCTCCGATGCCTTTCGAGGCATTAGACAACAACAGGAGAAAAGGCGACTTAATTTCAAGTCCCGCAATGATGAATCCTATAATGATACATTTTCCATTGCAGAACTTCGAGATTCGCTTAAGCGGGCTCGGGATACTGCAACTGGTCCAGATGAAATTCACTACCAAATTCTTAAACATTTACCCTTTTCCACTCTCTTGATTTTATTAGATCTTTTTAACCGGATTTGGGTTGATGGGAAATTCCCTCCTTCGTGGCATGAAGCCACAATAATATTGTGGCATGAAGCCACAATAATTCCCATCCCTAAACCGGGTAAAGATCATACGAATCCTACTAACTATCGTCCGATCGCTTTAACTAGCTGTATTTGCAAAACCATGGAGAGATTGATCAATCGAAGGCTTGTTTGGTACCTCGAGTCCAACAACCTCATTACAGACCTCCAATGTGGATTTCGGTCCCAAAGGAGCACTCTTGATCATCTCGTTAGATTTGAAACGTTCGTCAGGGACGCTTTCATCCAGAAGCAACATTTAGTTGCAATTTTTTTCGATCTGGAGAAAGCATATGACACCACGTGGAAACACGGTATCATGCGCGACCTCCATAACCTCGGCCTACGAGGTCGCTTACCTATCTTCATTAAAAATTTCCTGGAAGATAGGTCATTTAAGGTACGACTGGGATCAATATTCTCTGACCCATTTCCTCAGGAAATGGGAGTTCCCCAGGGAAGCATTTTATCTCCTACTCTTTTTGCTATAAAAATTAATACGATCCCAGCGTGCCTTAAACCAGGTACAAACGGCGCTCTTTATGTTGATGACTTTCAGATGTGCTATGGTTCTACAGACATGCGGATAATCGAACGTAAGTTGCAGCTTTGTTTGAATTCACTTCAACAATGGGCAACCGAAAATGGATTTCGTTTTTCGAAATCCAAGACTGTCTGCATGCATTTCTGTCAGAAACGAGGTTTACATCCTGATCCAGAACTTTTCTTGGATGGCAACCGCCTTCCAGTTGTTGATGAAACCAAATTTCTGGGGCTGATATTTGATAAGAAATTATCATTTATCCCCCACATTAAAAACCTAAAAAAGAAATGTCTGAAAGCCCTCAGCATATTGAGAGTCTTATCAAATACTGACTGGGGAGCAGACCATAAGGTCTTGCTCAGATTATATCGAGCTTTAATAAGATCAAAACTCGATTATGGGTGTATTGTGTATGGGTCTGCCCGCGAGTCTTATCTCAAAGAGCTTGACACCATACACAACCAAGGACTTAGAATCAGTTTAGGAGCATTTCGCACATCTCCAGTGGACAGTTTATACGTCGAGGCGCATGAGCCCTCACTGCACAACAGACGTGATAAACTGGCCCTGCAGTATGCTACGAAGATAGCATCACTTCCAGATCACATTTCATTTAACACCATATTTAGACCGCTTTATGAACATTTATATCTGGTGAAGACTAAAGTCATTCCATCATTCGGTATTCGCATACAACCCCTATTGTCTGAGGCTGGCATCAGCCTCGACAGTATTGCGAATACCCCTGTCTTTAGGACTCCCCCGTGGGCTATGTCTCCCCCAAAGATCGATTTCGATCTTACTCAACATAAAAAGAGAGATACTAGCTCTACGGTGTTCCAATCTCTCTTTAGAGAGTTAAGGTCTAAGTATGGTGATTATGCTCCTATATACACAGATGGTTCTAAGGATGGTGATCGGGTAGCTTCGGCTACTGTGACGCCATCTGAGACCATTTCCGTGTGTCTCCCACCTGCTGCTTCCATATTTACAGCCGAACTCCAGGCCATTCTTCAGGCCTTGGAGTTCATTCAGTCCTCTTCAGCTTTAAAGCATATCATCTTTACTGATTCTCTGTCCTCTTTACAAGCAATTAACAATAAACAGCTTGAACACCCATTAGTAGCAGATTTTTACACAAAATTTTAATTGTATATTTGTAAATTTCATTTGTTATTTTCTAATTATATATACGTAAAGTTTTGTGATAATTGTTTTTAATTGATAATCTCTGTGATATTTGTTTTTATTTATGTATATATAGATTACTACTGTGATTAATTTTTAGTTTGTCTCGAATAGCTCGTCATATGTCTGGCGCAATATGGCCCGGTTGGTGCTGATGTGCCATAAAACCACATTTCATTTCATTTCGACGAGCCCTATGTAGAAAAATAAATGGATATCATCGATTTTGTACAGATCTTTCAAAGAGACAGGTTTGGAACTTTAAAGCCAGGCCTCGTATTGGTTGTTTAAATGTTGTTGTTGTTCTTTGCGTTTAACGTCCGCTTCCACCGAAGGTGATATCGCAAACAAGTCTTATTTTTCATTCTCATTATCTTAGCACACGCGCAAGAGTCTTTGCTGTGGGAGGAAACCGGAGTGCCCGGGGGAAACCCACAAGGTTGAGAAGGAGCACATACGCTCACACCGGGGATCGAAACCACAGCCGCAAGCCAGAGGTGTCTGGCCAGCTAGAGGTCGAAGCGCGGCACTCTAGACCACTAGCCCCCCCCCCCTCCCCCGGTTGTTTAAATCATTAAATCGTCATGTCATAGTGTTATAGTTCTGTGACTCAAGGGGGAGTAACTCCATCTTTATCAGTCTTGGAGGATGGGGTTGGGTGATTTATGGAAAATTGTGTGTCCCTTTAATACCCTTTACGCGAGATGTTTCAAAATGAAGTAGGGTTTTAAACTGTTCTGCATGAATCGATATAAAACTGTGGAATTTCGCCCGGGTAGCTTCTTTTCTTCTACTCATCGCCGAATTAAGGTAAACAAAAGTCGGAGGATAGCATGGATGACTGACAAACACAGCTTCACGAGGTAATGAAATGAAATGGGGTTTAAAGTCCTACTGTTCTGCTCTGAACTGGGCTAATGGAAGACGGGCATACGCCATACAGTGTGTTATGAGGGAAATTTTGGCCGGTCAGCGGCACTACGGCCTACTTTCCAACTAACTGTCAACAGATATTTTACGTGCACGCCAATGTGCGGCACATCGGTTTTTCGTCCCATCCGAACGACTAGACAACCGTCCTTGCCAGCCCTCCGTCCTGCATCAATGACATGGGGGGGGGGGGAGGACGCTTGAAAATCTGGATGAACTTTCTCAGCCAATGTAGGGATAGAACACACGATCTACATGCTAGCGAGCCGGCGTCTTGTCCACTTAGCCACCATGATCCCCAATAAACTATGGAAGATAAACATGGATGACGGTCAAACACAGCAACACGAGGTAAACAAAATAAACAATATAGAAACAGGCCTCGAAATAAAGTTTTAAATGTACCTGGCAAAATGTCAGGCACTAATGAAATAGTACCTGAATATTTATACTAAGTGCCGGACATGTATTAATAATATCAACAAAAATGACAAATCAATGCCGAAGAAAATGGCAGGCACCAGAGGTTGTGTGCCTGACAAAGCCCAAATCTGTGTCTGACATTGTCAGTGACAAGTCCCTTCTTTCCAGGCTTGTATAGAAAGATCAAATTATTTATTTTTCAATCTGGATTACATTTTATCTGGTTTTGATGATGAAATACAGATGGATATATTGTAGTTTTTCGTTTAGATGAATATATAATTTATAAAGAAAGAACTAAATGGCATTCAATTATTTTAAAGTAGTGGTTGTTAAAATAGTTCAATATTAAATCTTATATCAGTGGTTCGATATAACAATTTATTTTATTGAAACTAATAATAGTTCACTTCAGAGTGGATATATCATAAACTACAGCACACAAATTAGATCTCCACATTTAGGCTCTGAAAAACACAAACATGGTATTTAAATTATTAATATTCGAAAACTAATTTATATAAGAAAATAACATTCATGGGAAAAGCAAACTGTTAGTTTTACAACTTAAAGTTAAACATACATTATGCAAGAGCAAAATCTGCATATTTTAGGTCTCTCTTTAGGCCTGAAATGTTATAAAAACTATTAATTAGACATTAATTAACTTATCCAGGCCATAATCAACTCCCGATGTCAAGGTTGGCCCGCGATATTTGTTGGATTGTAGTTCGATTTCCTGCAAAATTTTCCTTCGTGATTAAACGATTAAATGGATAATCGAGACCACTAGTTTTGTCTTACCGACAGGGGTTTAACGTCCTCGTCTTCTGCTCCTTACCTGGGCTAATGAAGACGTCATACAGTGTGCTATGAGGGAAATTTTGCCCAGGCAGCGGCGCTACGGTCGTCTCTTATATCGAATTTCAACTGCCAAGGGATCTTTTACGTGCACACCAATGTGTACACGGTATCTCGGTTTTCGTCCCATCCGGACGACTAGACAGCTGTCCTTGTCAGGCCCTCCGTCTTGCATGCCTGACAAGGGGAAACCACAGGGGAAAATATTTATACACAAATTAGATGATATTGATTGGTGATTATAATTAGTATATAGTGAATATTTACCTGAACAGTAGCCATGGATACATGGATAGCCACGACAAACACCCTTTTCATCGTTGCCATCACATGGTACTGTAAAAATAAGTAATACATATATCATTACACTAGACAATATCTAAATATCTATATAACTATCCATCAACAATCACGGCCTTCACTACATGGTACTATAACAATAAATAATATATTATATTACACACACAAATATTTAACTATCCAGCTATCCAGTGGCGCCAGAACATCGCGAGGGCCAGGGTACCAAAAGATGGGGGGAAGCCGTTGTCTCTCCACCTGACTTCTAAATTAGTCAATGCAGAGAACGCTGTTTAGATCGGCTCTGGCATTCCAAATTCCAACATAAAACTCTATAAAATACACGATTCGCAACCGACCAGAGAGAAATTACATATCTATCATTTAAAAATGACTAGTAAAAAGGTTGAAAACTTTCATCATTAGGGCATGGGTGTACATGTATACCACCGAAAAGGGGCAGGGTACCATTTGTATACCCTGGTACGCCCCTGTAGCTATAAGCACATACATGAAGTTCGGGTGGAGGACGAAAGTACCTAAACACTAATGATTAGGTCCTTTTGGGACTAAGACTATATTGACCAATACAAAGCGTTATTCGAATATAATGTTTATTATTGACCTTAAAGCGTTAGCTGGAGACTGTCTAGACTCACTGGGGGGGGGGGGGCTGAATGGTTAGCGTGCGCGCGCTGTATCCTCGGTTGTACGTGGCATGGATTAGGATCGCCTAGGTTTTCGCTGGGTACTCCGGTTTCCTCTGCTAAAGATCACTACGCGCGAGCGAATAACTGAAAAAAATTAAACCATATGTGAGTCCCGAAATGACCTAGTTTGTATCGAGTGGACGTTGAACCCCAATTCTCACTCTGTCTATCTGTGTGTCTGTCTCTGTCTCTCTCTCCATATTTTTAGAAATAGTATAATCTATTAATAAATACATCGAGGCTGTATCATTGACTGTCCATAATATAAATCATATTTACCGCGACAAACACCGTCGTGACAATTATAGCCATATAAATAATCGCACACAGCACCATCGTTCTCCCCATAACAACCACGTGTATCTATAATAAATGTAGTTGTATTTAATCATACATTTTGAAAGAAGTAAATCTGCCTATTGCAGGCCTTTCTTTGGGCCTGGAATGTTATCTAATTATATTATTAATTATACTTTAATTAACATATTTCTCCGAATTTTAATAGATAAGAACGGGTTCAGCCATATCTTGATTAATTTAAAAATGGACGAGCGCCACTTAGCTTCGAACAACCAGTACGGTAGTTGCAATTATCGCACACGTCTTGTAAAACATTCTAAGGTCAATATCGTCGCTTGCAATAGAGTAATTTGAATGAAATTTTCAAATTATTCATTTTAAATTATCTATGTCCGAACTATTATAACAAGAATGGCCAACTTTTTTTTTTATTAAACTCTTAACTAATGTATCTTTAGGATTTCTCTCATAAGATAAAAGGTTGGCAAACGTGTAACAAATCATTCAACATAGGGTAGTGTTACCAAGTGTTTCTCTCGTTAAGGTTACCAGGTGTTCCTCTCGTTAAGGCATTAGGTAGATGCTGCTAGAGCAGCATTAATTAATGGTAGAAAAAGGATCGTTATGAATAACATATAAGACATTAGGTAGATGCTGCTACAACATCCATTAATGATAGAAAAAGGATTGTTATGAATAACATAATATATATATATATATATATATATATTAAACTTACCCCTGCACGTGTTGTTTACACATTTATAGTCTAACCCAAGAGAAGATATACAATATCCATCTCCACATGATACACCTGAAAGATTTGAATATTTAGATTGCTGGACGTTATTACAACGGGTGTCTGATTCATTCATAGTTTCTCCCAAATAGGTATGGATATAGCTTTGGGTTGTTACATGTATTAATTATAATCCGCGAATATCATCATTCAAGTATCAAATCATTGTAGCTCAACCAGATAGTATCAAATTCAATAAATTATTGCAAAAATGAAATGAAATGGAGTTTAACGTCCTACTGTTCTGCCCTTAACCTGGGCTAATGAAGACGGACATGCGCCATACAGCTAGTGTACTATGAGGTAAATTTTGCCCGGGCCTACGCTTATATAGAATTCCAACTGCCAAGGGATCTTTTACGTGCACGCCAATGTGTACACGGTATCTCGATTTTCGTGCCATCCGAAGGACTAGACAGCTGTCCTTGTCTGGCCCTCCGCCCTGCATCACTGACAAGGGAAAACCACGCCGGAAAATCTGGATGAACTTTCTCGGCCAATGCAGGGATCGAACACCCGACCTCCAGGCTAAAATTATTGCAAGTTAGTAAAATAAACAACATACCCCTACGGTAACAATAGTTGTAGGTGCCTTCTAAAACAATACCACAATTATTCACTGAAATATAAAACATATATAGTAGAGTTTATAAATAGGTCATTTCGGGGCTAACTTTTGGTTTAATTTTATTTCAATAATTTGCTTGCGGGTAGGGGTCTTTAGCAGTGGGAGGAAACCGGAGTACCCGGAGAAAACCCACGAGGTTGTACAGTTGACCCTACTCCTTGCCACGTACAACCGGGGATTCGAAACCACGCCAGTTGACTCAATGGCAGGCCGTATGATACAGCGCGCGCACGCTAACCATTCGGCCATCAAACATCCAACGTTTATAAATAGAACGCCATATTAACCTATTGCGTCGGTTAACCATTTGTGGGTACTGATTGAGTCTTACAGGAATTCAATGTCAAGGATTGTGTCGAAACCGATGTGATGAAAATATTAAAGGTGGTCACCCACCGTGTTTTCAGGACTTGTTGTGAATCACTGGTCTAATGAGATATAACTATAAATATATTTTATGCACCAATCAACACACAGGTAACATATATATATATACTTACTGCTTTCCATACATTTACCATCAAGACACACTTCACCCCTAGTACAGTTACAACCTGAATATAAACAAATTACAGGTTCAAAGATTGACAATAAAATAAAACCAAGAACGAACAATCCAAACCATTAGACAAAATTCGAAGTCCTAAAAAACGTTATAGGAAAAATAGTGTAATCAGAAAATGGACTGTTCATCGTGTACGTAATACACAACAAACAGTGGTAACAGGTGTCCCGAAGAGTAAGCTTACCCTGCCTGGCAGCATACTCCGCGTAGCGTTCCGTTTGATTAGAGGTAATACTCCGCACAGCGTTTCGTTTGATTAAAGGTAATCCTACTACACACTGCTATTATGAGTGGATATTGTTGTTTTAAATTTTGATTGGTCAGTAGTCCGTCTACCAACCAATCACTAGCTGCCCTACAAAAGCTTTACATTTAAAATGAGTGCCAATATTGGACCAAATATGTTTACATAACGTTACGTCATGGCTCACGATTTTATTATGCCTAATTAACCCGTGCATAGCAGAATACTGCAGTAAAACTAATTGCGTGACAAACGAGGCTATCAAGTCGAATGAAATGTAAACAATACTGTTTGGAAACGAACGTACTTTCACCGTTTTTAATACCTTAAATCACTGTCCAAAGTTTTAGGGAAGACCCAGATTAAACGAGGGACTGCCATGTTGCTGTTATATACTTAAGTGATAGCTTTCATTGAACGGAAAGTAATAGACACGCCCCCGCATAAGTTCAAGAAACAGACGCTATTCCGGCAATGGCCAGGGAGGGATTTCTCGGGCTTCAGGAATATGGCCTGGCAGTTGCATCCAAACTACTAGGCAAAATGTCGGTAAACTAGCGTGATTGGCCAATGGACAATCGGTATGCGAATCACATAATATTTTAATTCAGGAAAAATTATTAACAATTTACTACTTTAAATATTTAGCCATTTTAAACATTATATAAAATTTGACAAAGCAATCCACGGGATATGTCTAGTTAATTTGTAGATTGATCCACAGATTATATGATGGAATTTTAATTTTATCAGTAATTTTCAAGACCTTGAATGGATAATAACTGGATTGGAAATAAACATGGCCGATAAAACCCTAGGCAATCTGATTAAAACACAGATACTATTTCGTTTTTGTTTTTGTATTTCAAAATTTCAAAAGGATCTGGAAGTGTTCTGAATGGTGTGTGGTATTTGTCAATGAAATGGTCTGACGTCATAGGGTCAAACGCCGCTCGCAACAACCAGTCAGATCTGCATGGAGTGGCAGGCCATCGGAAGTATATAAAAAAAACAAAACAAAACGAAATATAGGTGTGTATGTTAATGATACTGGATGACTAGGTATCTTACCACTAGTTCTACATCTGTGTAGCAGACATTTCCCTCCTCTCTTCTCACAGTCGGCCACGTTACATCCACTCACTGTAAAATAATTATAACATTTATTTAGATATGTGTGATATATTATAGATTAAAGAAATCATTACCCCATGAGCAATATGTGAGTGTGAGATCTCTCAGTCGTGTTCATCGCATCATCTATTCGCCTGTACGTTGCCTCTTGCCGGACCCTCTGTCCTGCATCACTGACAAGAGTGAACCATCCCGAAAATCTTGATCAACTTTCCCATCAATAATGGAAAACGGATATGTGAAATGGGCTCGCACTTCCGGAAAGTAGCATGAACATTTGGCCAAGGGGGCTTTTGGGTATGCTGGTTTCAAAAATGGCGGGAGCCACGACGTCACTCCAGCTGTTCCCGCCAGTCGATCAAAAGGTGTTACATATCCGCCCACTACGATGCAGGGATCAAATACGGAACCTCAGGGTTAGCGCGAGCTAACATCCTACTGAGCAACTGTGACTCCCAAGAGAGAGAGAAAGAGGGGGAGAGAGAGAGGGGATGGTGGTTAACTCCATTCTACACAAACCAGGTCATTTCGGGAAAACCACATGGATTAATTATATTTCAATAATCTGCTTGCGCGTAGGTGTCTTGAGCAGTGGGAGGAAACCGGAGGACGTGGAGAAAACCAACGAGATTGACACAATGACAGGCTTTATGATAAAGCGCCCACGTGCTAATTATTCGGCCATCGACCCCACCCCCATTAAGAATTGACATATTATTATTATTATCATATGTGGTGTTTACTAGCCTACATGACCACGGATTACATTTATATCAACATGCAGTTGCTGAGGCAATAACAACAAATGAAATGGGCTTTAACTTCCTACTCCTTTGCACCTAACCTGGCTAATGGAAGACGGGCATACGCCATACAGTGTGTTATAAGGGAAATATTTGCCCAAGCAGCGGAGCTACGGGCCTACTCTTATATCAAATTCCAACTGCCAAGGAATATTTTACGTGCACGCCAATGTGTACACGGAACCTCGGTTGTTCGTCCCATCCGACCGACTGGACAGCTGGCCCTGTCAGGCCCTCCGTCCTGCATCACTGACAAGAGGGAAAACGCCGAAAATCTGGGTGAACTTTCTCAACCAATGTAGGATCGAACACCCGACCCCAGGCTAGTGAGCCAGCGTCGTAAAGAAATCAAAGGAACCATGAAATAGTAATACTTACCCACCGCAGAGCTTGGCAACATGGCAGTAAGCACAACAGCAACGGTAATGAACCACAAAGTACACATCTTGATAAATCTTCTGTCTGGAGCCAGGAGCAAGTGGGGAGTATTGTGGTTGCTGTCTAATTTAAAACAAAATACATGGCAACAGCTTTAATGTGAGAAAATTAGTTTATTTTACCTTAAAAGTAAATAGCGTTATGTGGATAAACATGTTATTAATATTTTCATTTTTTATTGAATATTTCAACGATTTGTTCGTTTTGGTCAGCTAAAATTATTTATTTTTTAATAAGTCGTGATACACAGTCTGAAAATCATCATCTCCACCTGAACTCGATGTGCCACGATTCCATTCTTATATAACAATATTATAGTGAACAATTCCACCTTTATATTAATTCGTTATATAGATGTTTATTGTCCTAATTATGATTTGGACATCTTGGGTCTTGGCATGCCAGGCGCGGATCCAGGATTTTTTGCAGGGGGGTGGGGGGTCTAGGTTTGATAACTGCTTAACTAATTGCGCTCAACCGATTAACGGGGGGCGCTCCTCCAGAAAAATTTGGTAAATTAGATTCAATTTGGTTAATTCCGACGTATTTCCGGAAGGTAAATTCCAAAATTACTGGTCTAAATCGCCAATAAAATCGCATAAAAATTTTCAAGTCTGAGTGGGGGGGGGGGAGTCCGGACCCCCTGGACCCCCCCCCCCCCCTGGACCCGCGCCTGCATGCTTGTAGTCCAAGGACGGCAATCATTGACTTCGAGAGTTATCGCTTTCAGCCTGTTATTACTAATTCTGAACGGATATCTTGTTGAAATTGGTATTCCGTATACCATAAGTACAGCAACTAATTTTTTTTTTTTTGGTGCGTGATCCGAATCCCCCTGCATTGGGCGGTTAATGTAAAAATGTTTTGTCTGTAACAGATTATTTTCAGTTCTGGCATAATCAATCAATTCAATAACAGGGTTGTACCTATTTATATCGGTCCATGTCCAGGCCTCGGGGTGTAGAGATGCGTTCATGTTTTGCGTTTATCGTCTATAGGATGCAGTTCTGAATGGGTCATCTTGGGACCTGGCATATTTATTCCTTATCAATCAATTCAATAACAGGGTTGTACCTATTTATATCGGTCCATGTCCAGGCCTCGGGGTGTAGAGATTCGTTCATGTTTTGCGTTTATCGTCTATAGGATGCAGTTCTGAATGGGTCATCTTGGGACCTGGCATATTTATTCCTTATAAAATAAGCACAGCAGCTATCGTCTCGTCCACTTTTTGTTGTAAATATTTTGTCTGCAAATTTGTCAAAACAAGCAAACGCCTGGTCTTTTTTGCCTCGTCTGGCGTGGTTTCGATTCTCTGGTTTTACGTGACAAGGAGCGAACACGTCTCAACCGATGTTTTAAGCTGTATAGTTTAGTGCATTTAATGATAAACTTACAGAATAAATACATTATTTGTACGCTTTACAGCCTATCCAAAGACCAAACAGTGGCGGAGCGGATATATCAATCCAAGTACGAATGTGGACGTTTATTGCAGCGGTAGCGTTTTTCTTGTTTCACATGTTTTCGGTGTCATTTTGTTGAATTCTGATCTCTAAAAATTAATTTCTCAAACCATAATGGCGACCAAAATGATGGATTTTTAATAAATCCTCTTTTTCTTCCGTTTGATACGGCTTGTAAGATATCTGTTATAAGTCTTTTGGGGTTACCAAGTTTATAACTAACAATTTTCTTCGTTTGGTTAAGGTGTTTTCGATTTATCTAGTTGTTAAGAATTTGGGCCCTAATATTAGGTCAGACAAATGGTAATAGTGGATTCGATATATCTAGTTGTTAAGAATTTGGACCCATATATTAGGTCAGAAAAATGGTAATGAAATCTGTAATTAACCCTTGGTATCGATTGCAGGGATTTACTGAAAATGAATTTGCATAAGTTGGGGTCCCCTTTTATTCATGAATATACATTGCTTTCTGAAGAATTAAGATTTTTGCACGTTAATATGTGCATCGGCTAAAACACCAAGATATACTCTAGAAAGCACCTTGTACAGGCATTATTCGTTGTCTTTCGGAGATAATCCCATCAGAGTGGGCACCTTTCAAGAGCTATGTTATCGTATAGACCGATAGCAACCACAAGTATTTTTAAATATGGCCTTCCATCTGTAAGACCTTTCCCTGGAACTAAAAGTAAACGGAAATGTCTGTACTCTATAGGATTTTTTTGAGGGGGGGGGGTCTCTCGGTGTGTATGGGTACAATTAACACTATGCCCAAATTTGTGTGAGAAAGAGAGAGAGAGAAATAAAATGAAAAGAAATGGGGTTTAACGTCCTACTCTTCTGCACCTAACCTGGGCTAATGAAGATGGGCATACGCCATACAGTGTGCTATGGGGGAAATTTTGCGCGGGCACCGACGCTACGGCCTAGTCTTACATCGAATTCCAACTGCCAAGGGATCTTTTACGTGCATGCTAATGTGTACGCGGGACCTCGGTTTTTCGTCTCTTCCGAACGACTAGGCAGCTGTCCTTGTCAGACCCTGTCCACTCGACACAAACTAGGTCATTTCGGGAATAACATATTTTTTTATTTCAATAATTCGCATGCGCGTAGGGGTCTTTAGCAGTGGAAGGAAACCGGAGTGCCCGGAGGAAACCCACGAGGTTGAGAAGGCGCCCCTATCTCCATGCCGCATACGCTCACACCAGGGATCGAAACCACAGCCGCAAGCTAGAGGTGACCGGCCATGCTAGAGGTCGAAGCGCAGCACTCTAGACCACTAGCCCCCCCCCCCCCCCCCAAGATTTGTAGAATGTTGTATTTTATGTCAGTGGACACATTTGTTTCCAGGGCACCTATTTCATACCAATCATATTTTATACCTAGGCGGACTTCACATATAATATTCTATCAACACAGGTTTATGAAAATACACATTTATATCTTGTCTACCACCTGTAGCATATTCCCATATAACTAAAATTAAATTGTTTATTGGAATTTTCATTAAACGGACAATTTTTGTAGCTGTGAAATACTCTACAAATATACTGACTGTTTCTGTTAATTTATATGATAATTTAAGATCTACCGTGAAATACGGAAACTTGTAACGCGTTTTAACGCCATATCTTTCTATACGAACTAGCAATAGATTGTTTATTGCTTGAAACGGAATCATGTTTGTTGTAGCTGTAAATAAATATATTAATTATAATTTTATGTGGCGTATTTCTATACATGATTAACATGATCAATAAATTCAGAAGTTTGCAACACGTTTTAAAATCCTATCTTTCTCTAACCATAGCCGCAAGTTAACAATGTGGATACGCTAGAAACACCGGGATTAGTCTAGAACGCACCAATGACAGTCCGGGTTTTCAAATGAAATTGTGTCGATTCCTCGGTTGTACGTGACACGGAGTAGGATCGCCTGTCCAACCACGTGGGTTTTCTCAGGGTCCTCCTGTTTCCCCCCACCCCCACAGCACGTCTACGAGCAAGCGAATTATTGTAATATTATTGAACCATGTGTTAGTTTGGGTCGAGTGGACGTTAAAAACACACACACACACTCTCTCTCTCTCAAACTTCGCGGCTGTGTGGAGACCCCCACTCTCATAGAGTTAGAGTGAGTGGTCCATCGAACAAGGATCAGTCCGCCCCTGGTATTATTAGGACGGATAGTAACTTTAGGTTAATTTCTGTCTTAAATATTGTCCAGTGTGTCTATTGCTAATGAAAGACAGTATTACTGCGACAAACGCAGGTCCCTGAATCTGGCCTTGCGATGCAATACCACTCCACGGGGGTCCGGTGGACTTCTCTCCTCTGAAAACCTTATTTTATAACCGATATCAACAAGAACAAAAATCGCCAGATTTTGTCGAGGGGGGGGGGGGCATACATTCGAGCAAAGGTTAAAGGGTAATACTGTGGCAACCTTGGATTGCTTGGGCAGAGACAATGCGAAAATCATGTTTATATCATCTATCAACAGTAGTAAGCAAACAAAAACGAAAATCAACTATGTCACTGGGTCGTGAAGGGTGGGATTGGGCACGGCAGACAGGCACCCCAAGTTAAGTATGGTATACAGATTTGACAGACATATTAAACACAGGGTCATGTAGGTAGATACACGACAAATACAAGTTCATAATTACATATTTAAAAACAGGGACATACAAATATATTCTCTTAGTTTTATTGTTTGGTTTGAATCCTATTGTTATCTTTATCAACTAACCACAAGATATTAATAATTACACGAATGCAGTGCCTATTATATAAACATGAATAAAACATAATATTGACAGGGAAATTCTGAAGAGTACCGGTTAACTTACCTTGTTTCTTTGGACAAGGTCCTATACATGAAATGAGTTTTAGTAATACTAACAACACCAGACAAGGAAGAATGGTGAAGTTTGACATTTTTAGATTGTTCCATATAAACCGAATTCTCCTTCATTTATTCCAATTAATAAATGTATATATAGTGTGGTCTGACTTTCGTGTTAACATTAGTTTACCTGTATAGTTCATGGGTATGTGATTTATTGTAACTAGTCAATTGTCCAGGGTTGGGGGCATCTCCAGTCTCCCTTACCAAAAGCCCCATAAACTATCACAGATGAGGTGTAAGATACATGGTACCAAACTACAATATAATATATTACAAGATACATATGGTACCCAGCTACTCTATAATACATTATAAGATACATGGTACCTGGCTATCCTATAATATAGTATATGATACATGGTATCTGGCTACCCAGGCGCGGATCCAAAGGGGGTCCAGAACCCCCTGCTCAGGCTTGAAAAATTTTTATGCGATTTTATTGACGATTTTTAGACCTGTAATTTTGGAATTTACCTTCCGGAAATACCTCAGAATGCACCAAATTAAATCTAATTTACCAAATTTCCCCACCCCCACCACCGTTAATTGGTTGAGCGCCTTAGTTAAGCAATTATCAAACCTAGACCCCCCCCCTGCAAAAATCCTTGATCCGCGCCTGCTACCCTATAATACATTATAAGATACATGGTACCTGGCTCCCCTATAATACATTATAAGGTACATGGCTACCCAATAATACATCATAAGATACATGGTACCTGGCTACCCTATAATATATTATATGATAGATGCGTAACATGGTACCTGGCTACCCTATAATATTACAAAACAAATTTAATTTTAACCCTGGTTATACAACATAACATAACAGGTGAGTATTTAATTTCAACTTGATTAGAATACAGATAATAGTTAAATAGACTTGTCAACACCTTGAATAATATAGTGACTGGAAGATGGTGACTATAAGCTAATGTATCTTGACTACTACAAATTAGAGAGAGAGAGAGAGAGAAAGAGAGAGAGAGAGAGAGAGAGATGGGCTTTAACATCCACTCAACACAAACTAGGTCATTTCAGGACTAACATATGGTTTAATTTTATTTCAATAATTCACTAGCATATAGAGGTCTTTAGCAGTGGAAGGAAACCAGAGGACCCGGAGAAAACCCACGAGGTTGGAGAGGCAACCCTACTCATTGTCACGTACAACTAAGGATTCGAAACCGTAAGACTCAATGACAGTCTTTATGATGCAGCGCACACTAGTTAACCACTCGGCTATATAAACTAGAAGAATGGTTTACACCTGACGCAATCAGTCTATTTAATTCTATATTGCCACCTTTAATACTTAGTTTATATGACCAGAAATGATACAACCATCTTCTTCAATACACCATCATAATATATAAATGTAATATTTTAAATTTGTATTAAAAAAATAAATATAACACTAAATTTATAACAACAAACATATAATAACGGACATTTCCATAACCATGACAATATTATAACAATTTTAATTACCAGTTTAGGTATAAAAACCTAGGCGACCTGTACCCAGTGCCTTGGCGGGACGAGGACTAGGGCCTTAAAATCTAGGATTTACATTTATAGACTTTTAAGGGCAAAGTCTAGATCCTCAAGATCTTGGATTTACCCATACACTTGGCTGACTGGGGTCTACAGCCTCAAAATCTAGGAGTTACCCATACCCTTGGCAGACTGAGAGGCCTAGATCCTCATGATCTAGGAGTTACCAATAGGCTAGGCTTGACAGACACAGAGACTTACATGTAGAGCCTCAAGATTTAGGATTAACCAGCCTTGGAAGGATGATGTCTAGGGCCTCAAGATCTCAAATTAACCAGGCTTGACAGACCGAGGCCTAGTGCCTCATGATCTGGAGGGTACCCATAGGCTTGACAGACTGAAACCTCGATATTCATGGTCTTTAATATTTTTGACACTGTTATTAGCCTCATTATCCTTACCATTTTATCAATTTTTATGTAGTCTACTTTTAAATAAAAAATGTTAATGTATAATTAAGTAATTTTATGACATAACCTAAAACCCTGTTTACATTACAAATTTTAAGCGTGCTAGGTACCGTTCCTGGTACGGCACGGCTAATTCTTTTGTAGTGTAAACGGGTAAAACACAAGCGTGCCAATCTGACCCACTGCAGTGAGGTGGTCTCGGAACCGTACCAAGAACAGCTCACTTCAAATTTTCGTAGTGTAAACGCTAATCGGTCTGAGTACAGATTACTGTGCGTGGGCCAAATGAACCTTGACCTTTTTTCCTGCAAACTTTGACAGTTCTGTCATCAGTTCTGTCAAAATGGCTGCTCAAACTAAATCAGTCATCATAATTGCTTTCATCTGGGTAATTTGTACAGGGACTGAAATTAACTTTTCTGTGACGAGTTCCACATTTGGCACGGTGGCACGGTTCTGAGACCGGTTATTTTAGAGTAATGTAAATGGGTCCATTTCTTGAAATTTATCGTGGCCTGGTACCATACCTAGTACAGAACGCTTATTGCGGCCAAATGTAAACGGGGCTTATGACTATTTGGAAAACACTAAAGTTACATATGGAAGACATTAATAACAATTATTATACAAGCTTGTGGTTACCATATGAAAAACATTATAGATCTGGCAATACATGATGGACAAGTGTGTTCATATTTTAAAGGGAAGCCATTCTACAGGAAATCATGAAATATTATAATCTGGCACTCTTTCAAACTTTCCATGCCTATATAATTTTATTGTTTCCGCTTCAACAATGAATATTAGGTCTTGACAAAATCAGCCACAGCATACAGCATGATAAGACTCTGGACAAACCAGTGCACTAGCGCCCCCTACCTGTGCTATTTTGTCCATTCACTTGTTAGGGCACATAATTCTTGGCAAGATTATAGGTTAGGATTAGGGTAAGCATTAGGGCTAGGTCCAGGGTTAGGGTTAGTGCTAGCTAGCTCTGTTTACATCTCGTGACCTTTGATCTAACATGATGTTGGCCTCATCTAGTAGATCTAACCCACCAACTGTAGTCGAAGCAGAAACAAAATGGGCTGGGATAACCAAGACTATAGACTTATAAAATTGATTGGTTGACCTTCTTTGGAATTTGAAATTGATAATAAAACTAGAATTACACATTGTGATATTAAATAAATAAAGTTTTTTAAATTAATATATCCTGAATTTCTTTGATTGAAAAATATAATAAAATTCTAGCTTCAGGTGACAACTAGATGGTTACAGTACCGTTATTCTCCCTTGTAAAATGTTAAGACTTTACCTTCATTTTAAACTTAATATAAGAATTAATTTGCTGTATTCTATCTCCTATGTTACTTGTCAAGCAGTTAAATTCTGTTCGAAAAATAACATAGCAGATAAAATAGAATTTAACTGCATTCAAAGATTCAAAATAAAGGTAATTATTTTGCGTAATATGTAGATAATAGTTGAAGATTTCAGTCTGTATTGTATGGGGATGTTAGTCCTAGAATCGTTTCAATATATTAAGCAAATGTCTGGCTCAAGACCAGTAAACAAATAATTAAATACAAACACTATTCTGCACACATGCATCCCCCCCGCAATCATCACACAAGTCCAATATTTCATCTACTATTAATAATGTACAACTGGCCAGATTCTCATACATTATTTAATACAAGGATCGGTTCCTGTTTATCCCCGGATGTATCATTGAGATCCAGACTCGCCTGCACTGTTTTCAGGGAATCTTCCATCCTCCTTTTTTTCGAGTGTGGGAGTTTGATCGTCTCCGACTTGGATTTTCATTATTTAATATAATGGTAGCAAACATCAGGGGATGTCTGGGTGGCATAGGAACTGTAGTATCTGTGTTTTAAACTATTGAGGAATGGTCTGTAGACTGGTATTTGATTTGTAAAATCTGTGGTGTAATCTATTAAGGAATGGTCTGTAGACTGGTATATGAATTCAACTGTATTTTAGCTGTATTCTATACACTGTTGAATTATAACTGCTTGAGTAGTATAGGATCTGTAAGATCTGTGTAATAAACTACTAGTATACAGGAATGGTCTGTAGACTGGGATATGATTTAAACTGTATAAATATCTGATATATTTCTCTGTAGTAAACTGCGATGACTAGCTGAATTATTTTGATTATGTGGTAAATTAGAGTCTGTATGTTCGGAAACTGGTATTAATGTCACCATGTCTGTATTATGCCATTCACGTAATAAAATATGTCCGTTTTGTGGTAAATGTCCGTTGTTATAGATATTGCTATGTTTTGATGGTACTGCGATGTCTTGTTGTATTAAAGGAATCAACATCTCTTTCTTTAAGGCCTGATTTTGATCGTACTTAGTCTGAAAAAAAAGGGCAAAATAGAAAGAATCAAACACTATATTAAAATTTGCTCTTTTATTTGGGTTTCTATGCTCTCATCAAATGTTGTCTGTACAACCCCACATCAATCCTTCTGAAGTATTTCTTTGTGCGGATTAAATTCCATTCCTTGGGGGGGGGGCAGTGGAAAATTGAGAGCGAGAAAAGGGTTTAACATCCACTCGTCACAAATTAGGTCATTCCAGGACTAACATAAGATTCAATTTTTATTTCAATAATTCGCTTCCGCGTATGGATCTTTAGCTTTGGAAGGAAACCAGAGGACCCGTACAAAAGTCACAGGTTGGACAGGTGACCCTACTCCTTGTCACGTACAACTGGGGAATTATTGAAACCATGCCAGTTGACTCAATAACAGAACGTGCACGCACTGACCATTCGACAGTCCAATCCCTGGAGGACCCGGAGAAATTCTAGTCAGGATGTATTCTTGATGTTTACTCCTGATATATATTATATGGTAGACCAACAGTCTAATATAATTAAAAAGTTACTATTAATATCTAAATTCTGATAAACGTTCGAGGATTGTTCGGGGAAACCATCAGACAATAGATTTATTTCAGTCATATTGTTGGAGGTTCTTGTGTTCACTCACCCTTCCTGTGGTTTACTCGCACGGGCATGGAGAAAAAAATAGAAAAAAGATTCTCTTTCTTAATCGGAGTTTAAATTACAACAAAAAATAGTTTCCAAAATTCATTTTAAATTTATGTCCACTTATGGCTTGCTACTTCATCCATGTTCAAATTTAACTAGAAACCCTAGCAAACTACAATATGGTGAAATCTAGTTTTTTCGCTTTTTTTTTCTTATAAAAAATATTTCCATTCAGACAACCTGAAGAAAAATATAGTTCATATAAAAAAAACCCAGATTTCACAAATTTGTATTTTGTTAGTGATTCTACATGTTCCTGAAGCAATGACCATGGGTTTTACTACATTTAGACATTGCTAGATGGTGTGCTATTCCCAAACTTATAGGTACGTTATCTCCCTTTACTGCAGACACATGAATATTTCCAAAACTTATAGCTATGTTATCTACATGAACAGTAGCATCCAATCAGAGGTAGAGGTTGTGATGCAAACACCCCCATATCAAACATGGCAACCTCCACGGAAACCCTGACATAGATCGAACCTTGAACTTTACAACTAGATTATCACAGGCAGAAATTTTAGCTGTAAAGTTTGAAACTTAGTATTCACGATGATCGAGGAATCTGATAGGCACCAAGGTGGGTGGGTCAGTAGGCAATCAACATGTGAAGGGCTTGATAAGATGTATGGAGTGAAAATGACATCAAACCTTCTATTGAAGATGGCCATTTTACATCCCTTGCACATCAATTAAACACATTAATTATACAAGACATTTTTACCTTATTGTAGCATAAAACTCCAAATATGGCCACCAACATTCCAACAATGTTCATTGGTGAAACCGGATTCTGTAGAATAATCAAGGAACTAGATATAATCACGATTCTCTTTGTAGCGTTGGCAACAGCGTAACTAAGTGGCATCACCATGGAGAGAAGAGTAAATGCGAAGACGTTGTGTAAGGCGTTGAATATAGAATCACAGAATATGAGAGACATTGTCTCTAATATACGACCGCTCTCCATCTGAAAACATGAAATATAAATTATCATACTACTACATGTATTTTTTGTACATTTAAAGCGACAATTTCATATTTTTAAGTTATATTTTTAAAATGTATTAAAATATATAAAGCCTTTAAATAGATGGTATCTACATCTACAAACAGCCCTACTTTGTTAAAGAATTGTCCCATAATTCACTATTGCCAGTTGAGAAATTGGCAAAAATATAATTTTCAACTTCAAATTCAAACGTTTGAAGACAGTTATTGCATGGGGTGATAAGAAAACAAGGGAGTTAATTGTGTTATTTTTTCTGTTTTCAATGATTTTTAAGTGTGGGAAATAATGCATATGATCGTATAATAATGTGTTGACAACCTATTGAGCAAAAGAATTCTGTTTTGACTTTCTAAGAAAATATGAAAGTCTCGCTTTAAATGAAATATGCATTTCGTATTATGATTATCAGTAAGGAGAGAGAAAAATAGGGTTTAACGTCCACTGGAAACAAACTAGGCCATTGAATGTTGGGTCTTTAGCAGCCCGAGGAAACCGAATTAGATTGAGAGAGAGAGAGATGGAGTTTAACGTCCATCGACAAAAGCTATGTCATTTTGGGACTAACATATGGTTTAATTTTATTTCAATAATTCTCTTGCGCTTATGGGTCTTTAGCAGTGGGAGGAAGCCCGAGTACCCAGTACCATTCAACAGGGAATTCGAAACCACGCCAGTTGACTCAATGACAGGCTTTATGATACAGGGCGGGCGCACATGCTAACCATTCGGCCACCCAACCAGCAAAAAAGTAAATTTGTGTGTCATAAAGATTTGTCTGTTTAGAACTGCGGGACAATAAATACTATATTATTCATTCATTTTGAATAATTATTGAAAAGGATTAAAACTGGAAAAATAGAAATAAACCTATTTTACGTTTTCCAGGAAATAGTTTCCCTCGTTATCTTGGTTGACACTATAAACCGCAGATTGCCTCGTTCGGCATTTCTGTCCAAACGAGGTAAAACAAATGCCTCGTTGTCTGGAGTTCCAAAACGAGGTTTTTTAAATTGCCCTGTTTTTGGAACGAGGTATTTTGTTCAGAACGAGGCTTGGTAAAAATGCCTCGTTTACTAAACGTGGTTTTTTCAAGGTAGTTATTAGCAGTATTTCCTATCAGCGAATTTGTAAAAATTAAAATTTATGTTATTTAATACGAAAAGAAAACCAGTTCAAACTATGATATTATAATCAGAGAAATAGACAAGACAAGAATTACACGCCATAGATGTAGGTGTAAAGCAACATCAGCTACCTTGATTGATTTATTGGCCCAATCAGTTATAGGTGTTAAGAAACAACTGTGGTGTTGTGACAATTTATTGGGGCCAATAAATTAATCAAGGTAGCTATGTGTCTGCAATAGTTTTACACCTAACTGATATCGCAGACAACAAATTAGTGTTTATCTGGTCCAAATACAACAAATAATCCATTCTTATTAATCAAAAAAACATATAATTTCATTTCTTATTTCCAATACGCCAGTTTATTATTTATATTTATTGTAAAAAAATTACTTGAATATAGGTGTTAAGAAACAACTGTGCTTTATTTCCCATTTAATTGACAATGGGTATAAGCCAACAAATTCATCGCTGCGCGTTTATGTAATTTTGCTACAATAATATTTTGTGCAATGTTATGGGGTTTCAACAGAAACAGTCAATGCTATAGTCAAGTTATTTTTTTACAATAAATATAAATAATAAACTGGCGTATTGGAAATAAGAAATGAAATAACTTGACTATAGGTGTTAAGAAATAACTGTGCTTTATTTCCCATTTAATTGACAATTGGTATAAGCCCACAAATTCATCGCAGCGCGTTTATGTAATTTTGCTCTAATAATATTTTGTGCAATGTTATGTGGTTTCGACAGAAGCA
Source organism: Patella caerulea (assembly GCA_036850965.1). NCBI lineage: Eukaryota > Metazoa > Mollusca > Gastropoda > Patellidae > Patella > Patella caerulea. The sequence continues at coordinate 44,476,008 of JAZGQO010000008.1, forward strand.
GTCGATGCTATAATAGTCAAGTTATTTTTCACAATAAATATAAATAAATCAACTGGCGTATTGGAAATAAGAAATGAAGTAACTTGACTATAGGTGTTAAGAAACAACAGTACTTTATTTCCCATTTAATTGGTATAAGCCAACAAATTCATCGCTGCGCGTTTATGTAATTTTGCTCCAATAATATTTTGTGCAATGTTATGGGGTTTCAACAGAAACAGTCAATGCTATATGGGGTTTCAACAGAAACAGTCAATGCTATAGTCAAGTTATTTTTTTACAATAAATATAAATAATAACCTGGCGTATTGGAAATAAGAAATGAAATTATATGCTTTTTTGATTAATAAGAATGGATTATTTGTTGTACTTAGACCAAATAAACACTAATTTGTTATCTGCGATATCAGTTAGGTGTAAAACTACTGCAGACACATAGCTACCTTGATTAATTTATTGGCCCCAATAAATTGTCACAACACCACAGTTGTTTCTTAACACCTATAACTGATTGGGCCAATAAAACAATCAAGGTAGCTGATGTTTCTTTACACCTACATCTATGGCGTGTATTGTATTCTTGTCTTGCATATTTCTCTGATTATAATATTATGGTTTGGACTGGTTTTATTTTCGTATTAAATAACATAAATTTTAATTTTTACAAATTGGCTGATAGTAAATACTGCTAATAACTATCTTGAAAAAACCACGTTTAGTAAACGAGGCATTTTTACCAAGCCTCGTTCTGAACAAAATACCTCGTTCCAAAAACAGGGTAATTTAAAAAACCTCGTTTTGGAACGCCAGACAACGAGGCATTTGTTTTACCTCGTTTGGACAGAAATGCCGAACGAGGCAATCTGCGGTTTATAGTGTGATACAAGAAAGTAGGACGTTAAACCCCATTTTATTCGTGTTTCAATACATAAATCGTGTATACACAATCACCCTGGCTGGAGAAATACTAGTTAATTTGTACATACGAAGTCTGTATCTAAATACACAACCACCCGGGCTGCAGAGACACTAGTTAATTTGTTTTGATATATACTTACGAAGTCTGTATCGTGTATAATTTTTCTGAAGTCAAATATTAACCAGATGGGTATAAATAGTAGAGCTGCGATACGAGAACATAAGACTAGCAGACGTAAATGATGTATACCAGTTTGTCGTAAACACTGAAACAATATAATAATAAAACACTTAATGTTACATAACAATTCCTTATTTCACGACTCCATTAATCTCAGGGCATACAGGAATATTCGAAAGTAGGGAAAAGGGAATTTTGTCTATTTTTTCCCCAGATACATGTAATAAGACACCGATTAAACCTAATATACGTAAAAATAACCACTTTCATAACAATTCCATATGTCACAAGTCACGACCCATCAATAGGAATATAAGATTTTCTCTTTTTTTTCCAATTAACAGTACACTAATTGAGATGAAAAAAAATATTTTCAATTTGTCTAGTTCAGATCATGCCAGACTCGTATGTGGATTAATATCTCTAGTCCCTGTCATGCAAGGCTCTTGTGTGGATCAATTTTACTTGACCTTGTCATGCCAGGCTCTTATTTAGATCAATTTCTGCAGTTCAAGTCATGCCAGACTCTAGTCTTGATCAATTTCGCTAGTCCAGGTCATGCCAGAAAATTGAAGAATGTAACTCACCATTTTTGAAAATATAACTTGTAACGAGAAACATGTTGTAGCAAATACTGCACTGTATAAACCAATCATATCAAAGTTTATTTCTGTTACCGTGGCGATAATAACTCCCCCAATAATAGGTAATATAGATAAATACACCTGAAATTAAATGTTAAAATCAAGTCATGGACAAAATCTGTTTACGCGATAAGCAAGTATCACAACATAGAAATATCAAGTAATAAAAAACTATGTTATTTACCTAACTGACTTATAATTAAAAAGAAGGATGCCTTAGCAGTAAATTGAATATAATGTAGTTTTAAGGGACAATAAGACTCTTGCTGGCTTGGCAGCTCCAGAAAATAAATAATAGCCTTATTCTAAGTACTAGATGTTTAAGTGTACTACCTGTTGTGTAAATTATCCATTACATCCCATTTTACTTGTCCAGAGGGTTCGAAAATATTTTAAAATCCAAGTCACATTTGAAAAGATTTACGTTAGGCTTTTCAAATCATTTAGTTGAATTTTTCCAATTTTCTAAATTAGGTGTGTTAAGATGAAATTTGTATCATCAATTAATTGGAATATTGTAAAATAATACAATTTGTTAACCAGAATAAAGATTGGGACATATTATTCAGTTACATCAAGAGTGGTATTGAGCTTTTAACATCCTACTATCTACACCAACATTATACTGAATGATTCGAAATGAAATAGGGTTTAACGTCCTAATGTTCTGCATCAACTGGGCTAATAAAGAGAGAGAGAGAAATGGGGTTTAACGTCCACTCTACACAAACTAGGTCATTTCGGGACTAACATATGGTTTAATTTTATTTCAATAATTCGCTCGCGCATAGGGGTCTTTAGCAGTGGGAGGAAACAGGAGTGCCCAGAGAAAACCCACAAGGTTGAGAAGGCGCCCCTATCTCCATGTCACATACGCTCACACCAGGGATCGAAACCACAGCTGCAAGCCAGAGGTGACAACCAGCTAAAGACGAAGTGCGGCACTCTAGACCACTAGGCCATCCCAAACCCCCACTGGGCTAATAAGGACGGGCATACGCCATACAGTGTGTTATGTGGGAAATTTTGCTGGCATAGGGGCCTACTCTTATTTTGAAATCCAACTGTTAAATGTTTTTACATGCACAAATATCTCGGTTCAGCGTGGAGCAATCTGACTGATATTTTCAATATATTTTAGTTACGTTATCTGTATTATAACTATTATAGTGAGAACAGTCGCCTCTTTATCTAATCACCATAATGTCCCTTTAATTTGCCCTACTAATGAAACATTTTTTTTGCGACCGGTGACCCTCCGACATTTCCTGATGTCAACACAAATAACGAGATCATCAAATATAATTAATAACGGAATACAAGAGCGAACGTCACCACCATCTGTTCAAATACAAGTCAATAAAAATAAATCAGGAATCACTGAAGTTTATCCACAACATACGTGAAGATTATTAATCTACATCAGGCAACAACAAAAGATAATATTGATTGAAATTTTAAACACAATGTGCTTTAGAACCTGACACTGACATCTTGTTATAGAATCAGGGTTGTATTACAACACCATACATTATACTGTACTTATGCTTTTTTGTTTCAAAACCTCGGTTGTATGTGGCAAGGAGTAGGCTCGCCTGTCCCACCTCATGGGTTTTCTCTGGGTACTCCGGTTTCCTTCCACTGCTAAAGACCCCTATGCGCAAACAAATTATTGAAATAAAGTTAAACCATATGTTGGTCCCGAAATGACCTAGTTTGCGTCATTGGCCTTAACCCATTTCTCTCTGTCTCTGTCTCTTTCTCTCTCATGTTTTTATATTTGTAATAGAACCGGGGTGTATTATAATAACTACTAATGTGGTCAGAATCATATTGATTAAATTCTTGTTTCAACACCAAGATCTTTAAATATATAATCCGATAGAGAGAGAAAAATGGGGTTTAACGTCCACTCAACAGAAAACTGGTCATCTCGGGACTAATATGGCTCAATTTTATTAAAATATTTCACAGGTATGTAGGGGTTTTATGAAAAGATTAAACTATAGAGAAACTTGAGTGTATTGTTATATCAATGTAGTCGGTAACATATACAGCCAGAGAAAGGTGCGTTTAAACAACCACTCAACACATACTAGGACATTTTAGGATTAACATACAGTTAAATTTTATTTCAATAATTTGGTTGCCTGTCTGAATTTTATCAGAGTGATGAAACCACTGAAAATGTAAGGGAGCGAGAGCATGGGGTTTAACGTCCACTCGATACAAAGTAGGACATTTTGGGACAAACATGATAAAATTTTATTTCAATAAATCATCGCTAGCACATAGGGGTTTTAAGTTGCGGGGGAATCCAGATGTACAAGAGAAAATGAAAAAAGTTGGACAAGCAACCCTAATCTTTAATGAGTACAATCGGGTAATCGAAACCATACTCTACACTTACATGTACATGTAATAACTACACAGAGGTGCAGAAGAGTAGGACGTTAAACCCCATTTCATTTATAACATGCAGACATTAACCCACCAGATCTCCCACGCCCTACACTTCCTGGACTATTTTTCTACAATAACATAAACAATCTAATGTACACTATATGTACATCTTCCGGCACCCATAACTTTGCTCAGAATAATTAATTTGAATGAACCTCTCAATAGAATCATTTTTCATTATCAACTAATGTACATGTAGTGAGAATGGTCAGCTCTTTATCTAAATCTTATACATGTACAACTTTAGTATAAGTACTTACAGGTAGTGTCTGTTTTTCTTTTAATAAAACTCTTGATAAAACAACAGTAAACAGTGGTAAAGTAGCCTTCACTGAAAATAACATTTATATTTTATACATAGATCAGTATTAATTATTTTATTGTCTTACACCAGGTTAAATGTGTTAATCAATCTATAGAAATAAAATAAAACAGAGAGAGAGAGAAAGAGAAATGGGGTTTAATGTCCACTCGACACAAACTAGGTCATTTCGGGACTAATATACATGTACACTTTAATTTTATTTCAATTCGCTTGCGCTTAGGGGTCTTTAACAGTGGGAGGAAACCAGAGTACCCGGAGAAAACCCACGATGTTGGATAAAATGAAACAGGGCTCATATAAAACATGTACATGTACACATGTAATATGCGGCAGCGGCATAAAATGAAACAATGTTTATATAAAACATGTAATATTTGGAGGAATAAAATAAAATAGTTCCTTTAGGGACTGTCTTTAAGCGAGCGATGTCCACTGACATTTCCTATCCGGTCTTATATGGCTGGTATATGAAAATACCGAAAATTTATGTTACTGTCTGTACTTTTCATCAAATACCAACTGTCAAGGGTTCAGACTTTTATACACAACGCAACGTTTTTTGTAACATCTGTACGGCAACGAGCTGTCATGCCAGTTGCTCCATCCTAAAAACCACTGACAAAAGGAAATTATCAGTTATAAGGTCCTACTTCCTGAGCTACAACAGCTTCACACATCAATCAATAAATGTCTCCTATAAATATATATATTGGTAATATTGACATATGATACTAACCTGTATGTGCATAGGAAACTGACGATTTCCATATGCTAATAAACGAAGACAGCGATGACAGGAATTTTCCCAAAGCAAGGGGAATAATCATCGTTAAATAGTATTTTTTAGGTATTTCAACAACTGCTGGAATATTCATGTATCTTAAAAATGGTTCCAATCCTACAGATAGAGTCACTAAATATGCCATTGTTATGGTCATGGGATAGGGGAAGTCATTGAGAATCACTTTTCCTATGATGTTGTCACAAGAACTGCACATGTACCATAGCAAACAGATTAGTATGATCTTTAGTGCGTACATATGAGTCCGATTATCCATTTTGAATCTTTTGTGAAATTGGGCCTGTTCCCTCTAGTCCTTTCACTTGACTTTCTACGGGACTTGCAGGTCCCTGTTTAGATCGAACAGTTTGACATTTCTCTAAACCATCTGTTGTAGGCCACTGTTTTCATCTGCTAGACACGTTGCCGCATAGAGGGCGCTGTGAGATCCCTGGTCCGGAATAAATGTTTTATTGCATTCCTAATGATCTAATTTGTATAAAATTGCAGCAAAATTCTATATGAAATTTTTCAAGACACGTAGACTATTTTGGTATTTATTTTCTATAATCTATTTATGTATTAAGCAGAAAAAGGGAATAAAAATCATAAATTTTTGGACAAATTTACTGCGGAGCAACAACATGTCAGCCCCCATGATGCGGAAAACATTGACTTGGATTTAAAAAAATAATGTTTCAGTTTTAGTATCGTACTATTTCTCTTACACGTACATGTTCTCGTTGGCTTTAGATCACGTTTCGGTAAGTAAATCTGCTATTGAAAGGAAATCACCATTTGAAAAAAGTCCTCTACTAGTCTAAAAATCTAAATAAAATTAAGACAACTTGTCTGCGATATCACCATCAGTTGTAGCAGACGTTTAACACTAATAAAAATAAAGGAAGAAGAAATAAAAAATAATCCAAAAAGAAAAACTGTAGGCAGTGATTTTACCCAATCTGAAAATCTATATTTCGTTTCGTTTTTTATACTTTCGACGGACAACACTACATGACGATCTGACAAGTTATTATAGTAACAGGCCTTGCCTGAGTAGAGCGAAGATGGTGTGATTGTTGTCAAATATAAAACCTTCCATAATAAAGTTTCCACAGTTGAAAAAAGATAAAAAATATGTGAGAATTTCCATTGACGCCAAAAATATCTGACGTCATTCATTCGACGTCATAGAAATATTTCTTAGAGACACGATCAAATCTCGCTTGGGCGAAATTTGATAAGTTGACATGCACTGACATCCGCATTGCCAATTTTTCCCAGTGTATCCTTTTCCGGTCTGAATTTTTTTTAATCAACATGGGTCACATTTTGCTTACGCTCCTGTGTTACTGGAAAAGAGCTTTGCTCAAGCACCACGCTTCGCGCGATGCTTTAGAGCTTTGCTCTGTATTATATATATAGTCGTGGCAGTTCACGTCAGATTGGCTTTTGACCCTATGAAATCAAACATTGATTAATAAATAAGCCTTGATGTTTCGAGTGGCTTACACACAGTTCTGTGCATCAAAAGGCCCAAAACTTGCTGTAACCGTCCGATTCATTGGCTAACCCCTCACATCAACCAAAACACACCGGTCGGTAATATAACAACTCTTCCAGATCCTAGTGTAGTAAAGACAAGTAAAACAAAATTTTGAACTTTAAAAATTGAAACAAAATAAGATCTGTGTTTTAATCAGATTGTGACTTTTTTACTTTATTAAAAAAGCTAATTTTGCAAATTATGTATTATTTAATCAATTTGAGGAGTTATAGACCCTATGCTTTTTGTAAATATATATTACAGGCTATGGATGCTGGATGAAATTATTATAAATATTTACAAAGTTGACGGACGTGGGTGGAGAAGTATACAAATATGAAGAAGGGGAATTTATTAAAACTGTTTGGAGTGATCAGTATTATGTTTTTATTGTTACAGTTGATTCTGTATAAAACAGTTTATAAACAGGTTGGTAATAATTGTTTTATCTGTATGTCCTTTCACAAGGGCTGCAATGATACGTCAGGCCACGATACGATGCGCATCACGATTCATAGTTTACTATATATGATTAATATCGTGATAGGAAATAAAGTTAAAAGATAGGCCTACTTTTATGATTTACTTTAAACGTAGCGTTTTCTCTGTCAACTAATAAACCACTTCAAGTGTCAAAAACGCCTTAACACTCGCTGAAAGTAAAAATACTTATTTTGCGCATGGACTTATCTACTTATTTAAAGGGATAGTAGTCTGTTTTTGTGAAATTTTTATTTCATTTGAATAATGAATCGCAATATGTGCATTGATTATATGGACATTGCATCGAGGATTTTTAAAATATCGTGATTCATCGATGAATGGTTGCAGCCATACCTTTCACAAGTAATTGGTTATAACTGTGTCGGAGCCACGGTAGCTAAGTAGATTAAACATTCAGGCTTGCAAGCCTGAATGTTGCTTATTCAAACCTTGCATTGGCCAAGAAAGTTCATCAGAATGTTTCTGGAGTGGTTTCCGCATAGGAAACATGTGCTTGCATTCCAGGGGAGTTGGGTGGCTGAATGGTTAGCGTGCACGCGCTGTATCACACGGCCTGGCATGGTTTCGAATCTCTGGTTGTATGTTGTAAGGAGAAGGGTCACCGGTCCAACCACGTGGGTTTTCTCCTGGTACTCCTGTTTCCTCCCACTGCTAAAGACCCCTACGTGCAAGCGAATTATTGAAATAAAATTAAACCTTATGTTAGTCCCGAAATGACCTAGTTTGTGTCGAGTGGATGTTAAAATGCATCTCTCTCTCTCTCACTTGCATTCCATTGAAATAGCATTATGGGAGATCGGATAATAATTAAAAAGATAGATAACGTAAAGAGAATATGCTGAAACTTTCAGTAAAATCACATCAATCTGAGTGTAGATAGTAGTGATACAATTATGGCGTAGCTTCAGTTGTCATTACTACTGTTTTTACGATGCTACACAAGGTCTTGATTATCAATTTTTACGTTATTTATGATCTTATCATGTTATTGAATGTCAACTGGCAGACTATCGCCATTGAAGAAACGTCCACTGTCAAAATTGGTCGCATTATTTCTGTTATGTCTTTGTTTTTTCATAAATCAAGTTTAGTGAAGCCTGTACCATAACAGGCCCGGGACTGTACAGCGCAGTGGATGCTTATGGCTGGCCCTCGGATCCATTTACCTGATTTGATATTTGTTGCCATGTCTTTTTACTGTCTTGTACGCAGGTTTATCTTGTAGATTTTGTTTTGAGTGTAGTGTAGATAACATTTCCGGATTAATGAAAGGCCGTAATCATCAGATTTAGCCCAGTTAGGGGCGATTTTACACTGATTTTATTTCTTTTGTTTCAGACTGTAGATTTTTCTAAGCCAAGTTTTAAAGTCACTCATACAGACAAATTGGTGAGAATAATTTAATTTTTTTTTTCGCTCATGTTTCAACCATTAAAAGTGTGTCCCACCATAAATAGATATCTCCAGATACATGTATGTCAATAATTATATCGTAATATTCATATGGTTAACGCGTGCACGTTGTATCATAAGGTCTGTCTTTGAATGAAGAGGCATGGTTTTAATTTCCCACTTATACAGGACAAAGAGTAGGGTCATCTGTATGTCCAGCCTTGTGAGTTTCCTCCTGGTTGTCCGGTTTCCTCCCACTGCTAAAAACGCCCATGCAGAAGCAAATTATTGAAATAAAATTGAACCATCGAAGTCATCGAAATGACCTTGACCTCCTAGTTTGTGTCGAGTGGATGTTGAGCTCATTTCCCTCTCACTTGTTATTAACAGACTTTGATAATCGATATGAAACATAACAAGAAATCTAATTTAGTAACACACAAGTTAGACAAATGATTATTTTATGAGCTTTTTTCTCATTTTTTCAGAGATTATTGAAGATATTTTTAACTAAAGCTAGTCAACTCAATATTAATATATTTTTGATAGAGCCAGACATTTTGTTGTCAATAGCAACCAATAAAACCTCAGGTCACATGACATGTTCTTATTTATGTCAATCTTCCAATGTGATCACATTTGGTATCCATGGCAGTAAGGAACAAGAGGTATTATATTTTCATTTTTATTGTTTTGTGTTTACAGTGAATAACAGGTCACTCTTTCCCCTGGTAAAAGGACCCTAAAACCAAGTCATGTAAATATAGGGGACTCACTATATCAAGGTGAAAAGAAATGGAGTTTAACGTCCTATTTTAAGTCGGGCATGCATTGTTCTATGAGTCAAATTTTACCCAGACATTGTCGCATTACATGTATGTCCAAATCCCTCCTAACTGTAAAGGGCTCTTTTACGTCCTATCCGAAAAACTACATGGAACTTAACCAAGATAGGGGTTGGGTGGCCGAATGGTTAGCCTGCACGCTGTATCATATGGCCTGCCATTGAGTGAACTGGTGTAGTTTCGAATCTCCGGTTGTACGTGGTAAGGATTAGGGTCGCCTGTCCAACCTTGTGGGTTTTCTCCGGGTACTCTGGTTTCCTCCCACTGCTAAAGACTCCTACGCACAAGCCGATTATTGAAATAAGATTAAACCATGTGTTAGTCCCGAAATGACCTAGTTTGTATTAATTGGATGTTAAACCCATCTATTTTTAAAATATATTAAAATAAAGCCTTAAAATAGATGGTAACTATAAAGAGAATAATCTTATTAATCCTAAAATTCACCATTACCAGTTGAGAAATTGGCAAAAATGTCAATTTCAACTTCAAATTCAAACGTTTGAAGATAGCTATTGCATGGGGGTGGGGGGGGATAGAAAAACAAGGGAGGTAATTGTGTTATCATTTCGAGAAATAATTATGTTTTTACTTTCTTGGACAATATGAAATTATCACTTTAAGGCCATTTTTACTAGGTTATTTGCCAATTGATGGGCCTGTTAAGTCCGTTTTTACTAGTTTATTGATGTATTGTAAAATTAATATACATTTAGGACGTTGGGTGCGATGTCCACAGTTTTATAATTTTTTTAGTATAACTTTCCCCATTTGTATTACAGAGTTATTTATTGGATGACTTCATAGCAGATGGCTTTCTTGTTATAGAATCTTACGTTAAAAAATCGCTCGCTCTTCCATCACATTTAACAGCTAATCAAAATCTTCCGTCCCATTATTTCCTGTTTCAAACTGGACTTATGCTCCACGTGGTTGTGTATTATACCAGGGGAGAGAACTTTGTTTGGTCCAGTAGAGTTTTATTTGAACCAGGAGTCAAGCCACCGTGGCTAAAGATAAATAAATTAACATATGGTAAACATTCAGCAGCTACGTTTAATAGGTAAGTTAACGATCATCGCAGACGAATAACCGGAGTAGACAGACGACACTGTGGATAGAAATAGATAAATGAAATGCCAAAGGTTATTTAAACCTAGTTTTGATTTAAACAAGTTTTTATGGGTAAAGCGGCTCACACATGCGCAATCTAATTGTCAATTTTATTGATGTCAATTTTATTGAAGCAAATTATGGTTTCCCACACACGTTCAATTACATTGTCTCAATAATCATTCTGAGGAAAGCAGCCATCATTGACAGAACTATTTGTTTAACATTAGCTATGGCGGCTCCAAGTCCCAAGAAAAAGAAAATACATCGAAAATGGTCATAGGGTCAGAATCCATCCATGGATGGGCAGGTTTGTGGATGGGTTCTAATATATCCATAGGTTAGTTGTTTTGATGAAAGTGTAGAAATATTTCAACTGTCCCTTCTTTATAGAGATTAATTAATACACTTGCTCGAAAAATATGCAATAATGTCTCATCGGACATAATATAATATACTGTATTTCAGACATCAATCCCTTAAAAATAACATAGAATTTGTAATTGATTAAATTGGAATTTGAGTGATTTTTGATCTGTTACTGCTGAAATGACTTGGTTTGGGTTGAGTGGACATAAACCCACATCTCTTTATTTAATTTTATGATAAGATACAGAACACTTCAAAATGTCATATCTTTAATATGGGTAATTGTCAAACATGCCTGTTATTTTTGCAGCTGTGATGGCTCCACAAGTAACACGCTAAACAAGAGGTCTGGAGGTTGATGCCGGGATACTGGCATAGGGATTTTCCGGCGTAGTTTCCAGTTGTCAGTCGTTCATGGGACCAATCATTCGCATGGAACCATAAACCTAGATCCCATGTACAGATTGATCTCCACTTTAGAGTCGGTTTTCAGTTAAAGAGTACCCCATAGCGCCATTGTCTTGAGTGAAATTTTTCTTATAGCATACTGCATTTTGTAAGCTCATCTTGAATAGCCCAATTGATGCAGAACAGTTAAATCATATTTTATTTCACTGTTTATTTCAGTATAGAAACAGAAGTAATTCAGATTGACAATGTACATATCTCCGTTCCAAAGAATATTAAAAACTTCCTGTCCGAGGTCGAAACATCAACTTTTATCGAATGTAATTATAATCGTGCGGAACTCTTCTACAAGAAAAACCCCAAAGATTCCAGTCCATCTGCTCTTCATTTCCAGAAGAAAGGGAGACAACTATTAGCGAAAGCGAAAGATATTCTAGATTCAATGGGTATCAGGTTTTGGCTGAGCAGTGGAACATGTCTAGGTATTTAAATAATGAAATGTTTTTTTTATTATTTATTATTATTCCAACTGCAAAGGGTTCTTTGACATCACACCAATTTGTGCACAGTACCTCTGTTTTTTGTGACAGTGTCTCTCCTTGACTTCCGTCCTATACCTCTGGGGCCTTATTCACAAAATTTTAAGTAGGATAAAATCCCAATTTTAGTAATTTGACTGGATAATATTAGATTGATTTGAGTGCTTAGCCAATCAAAACTGAAGTATCTACTAAAATTTGGATTTTATCTTTAGATAAGATTTCATGAATCAGGGCCCAGACAAGGGAAACCCAGCGTTATGGCCCTTGATCACTTTGAAAAATTTTGCGGATGCCATGGACTACATCACATAGAGTTTCATTCAATTGATATGAAATTTATACATTTTGTTATAAAAGAAGAATCCTATTGATTTCAGGTGATTTCAGAAAGAGTTATGTTCTTTGATCAAATAGTATAATCTTGTGGACGCTGTGACGTCTATTAGTCAATCATCAGATTGACTATAATTTGGTACATAGTGTTGATAGGCATGATATATGATATGAAGAAAAATATTTATTTTCCGGAATTTCCCATAATTACTGTAAGAGGCTAAAAGTTGTCATCCGATTGACCTTATGGTCATGAGATATATTTCCCAATAATTACAGCCCGAGTTATGTCCCTTGTATTACAGGTTGGTATCGTCAGTGTAATATTATACCATATAGTAAAGATGTTGATATCGGAATCTGGATTAAAGATTATAGGGAAGGATTAACAGAATACTTTGAAGATCATGGTCTTTTGCTCAAACATCAATTTGGACAGGTATATACATGTATATATATATACGGTATAGTTATTACATGTAATTAAACTAGATTCAATTAATGTATCGTCAGGGTTGCTGCCTTATCATTTATCTGGATGTCTGTGTTGGCATCAGTCAGAATGCATATTTAACTTAACATCAAAATCGATAACAATACATAACATCATAGCATAACTAACATTGTAATATAACATCATAGCAGAACATTGTAACATCACATCAAAATAACTAGCATTACATAACATCACAGTATAACATTGTAACATCACATTATGGCATCACATAAAATCATAGCATAACATTGTAACATCACATTATAGCATCATATCACATCATAGCATAACAATATATCATAGCATAGCATAACATCATAGCACAACATCACATAACATTGTAACATCACATCATAGCATAGCATGACATAATGTCACATCATAGTATCACATAATATCACATCAAAGCATTGTAACTTCACATCATAATATATATAACATCCTGAAATGATGGTGTGTGTACTATTTTTTGATAAAATTATGGTTTGTGGCTTACGATAAACTGACTGAATCAATTGAATATAGTATGTATTTTTTTATTTGTAGAAAAACGATAGTTTTGAATTATCATTCCGACTAGGTGAGGTGAAATTAGATATATTTTTCTTCTATGAAGAAGATGATCACATGTGGAATGGTGGAACTCATGCATGGACTGGACAAAAATACAAGTAAATTTTATTTGATAATGAAGTTTTAAGACCACTCAACACAAACGTGGGACTAACATATGGTTCAATTCTTTACGAATAATTTGATTGTGCATAGTGGTCTTTAGCAGTTGGAGGAAACCATAGGACCCAGAGAAAACCCACGAGGTTGGACAGGTGACCCTACTCCTTATCACATACACCTGAAGAATCGAAAACACAGCAGTTGACTCAATAAATGAAATGGGGGTTTAATGTCCTACTGTTCTGCTCCAAACTGGGCTAATGACGACAGGCATACAGTGTTCTTTGAGGGAAATTTTGCCCGGACAGCGGCACTACTGCTTACTCTTGCCACAAATTCCAACTGTCAAGGGATTTTTATGTGCACACCAATGTGTACATGGGACATTGGATTTTTATCTCATCTGAATGACTAGACAGACCCTCTGCCCTGCGTCACTGATGAGGGGAAACCACGCCGGAAAATTGAGATGAACTTTCTTGGCCAATGCAGGGATCGAACACCTGACCTCCAGGCTAGCGAAGCATTGTCTTACCCATTTAGCCACCATGACCTCCCCCCCCCCCAATTGAAATGAGTATACACAGTGTATTTAAATATCCATCTTTTTTCCAGATATATCTTTCCAAAATTTACGTTGTGCTGGACGGAGTTACTAGATCTGAAAGTTCGCGTACCATGTGAAACCAAATCATACATCATGGCTAATTATGGGCCCAATTGGTTTTTCCCAATACAGGACTGGAAATGGAATAAAAGTCCACCAAATGTCAAAGATAATGGAATCTGGCCAACCAGAGACTGGGAAAGAGTGATTCAAGTTTATGATTAGAGAGCAGTATTTTTGGATGTTGCGTTTTACAAATGATACTGAGAGTTTAGATAGTATATACACATGTTTGTTTTAAAGATAAATTATGTAAGATTTAGATAAAGAGCTCGTCATTCTTGTTATAATAGTTCAAAAATAGATAATGTAAAATTAATCATACATTATGCAAGAGCTAAAGCTGTCTATTGTAGGCCTTTCTCTAGGCCTGATATGTAAACTATTAATAAGACATTTATTAACATGAAAAGACCTTACTTAAATCGCGATGTTATCTTATATGTCAGGTTTTCACTGAATTTGAATCCGATCTTCTACTCAACATTCATTGATGATTAAATCAAAAAACGAATAATTGAGACTTATTTTTTTTATCTTATCAACTTTAGTAATGATGATTGCGGCAAGGCCTGACCATCTCGGTTCAGAGTGGAGCAGATTGACTGAAGGGTTCAGCATACTCTCTTTACATTATTTAGTTTTTAAATATTATAATAAGACCTGCCAGCTCTTTATCTAATCTGCTATAATTCCTCTTTAATATATTGAAAATGTGATTCAAATTACTTTATTCTGGGCAAAGTTATAAGGTTTGACAAGACATAGAACTGATTGTATATTTTGTTACAGTTTTTGATAATCGAAACTTAGTCTTATGCGTTTTATCATTGAATTTATTTTGTTATGGTACTTGACAATCAAAACTTAGTTTTATGCGTTTTATCATTGAATTTTTAAAACTGGTAGAGGTTCTAATGCATTTAAACCTGATCTGATCTGATTTAGCTCTTACACATAATGCACAATTTTCATAGGGTTGTCTTCTACATGTAGTGTCCAGGGGCGGATCCAGAGGGGGGGTTTGGGGGGTTCCCCACGGCCCCACTCAGCTACATAAAAAAATAATATGCCTTGAATCAATGAAATTACATCACAAAGTGTTCCTACATCAGTATAAAATGATTTTTCTATTTGAAAAGCTCAATTTGTATGTATGCCTATGTAATTTAGAGACGATGATGGCAGATTTCCGTAACCAAAACCTGGCAAACCCCCTCCTGCAAAAATTCCTGGATCCGCCCCTGATGTCAAACTCGTCTACATTGTTATGGTTATACACTGACACTTACAAGTGTTTCGTGAAATACGACTCCTACATGAATTCATATAATCAAAAGTTTTTAAGTAAAATTATGATATCATAAGGTAATCTGAATCTTGATGGTATTTCACACTTTCTGGATGGCAATCTATTAACTGAATATGTGTATTAGATTATGGATGGTAAGCTCAGTTTCTTTCCTTTTTCATCAAATCTGAATGATACCTGGTCCCTAGTGACATCTATCTAATCAATAATCTTCTCTTGCTATTTGAATGTATATGGCTCAATAATTTATTCTCGTCATGTTTTATGGATATAACTAGCTGATTTTTCTAGTACTGTGGACAAAACCATAATATTATCTTTATATTTGAAATGTGGACCAGGGTTGGGTCCCCAAACACTAGACATCTTGTTGTGCCTTGTAGAAAGCCCATTGATCCACCAACTCAGGACAGAGGGCCTGGCAAGGGATACTGTATTGTCTTTTGGGTGGGACAGAAAAACTGAGGTCCTGTGTCTTAATAGATCCACTTGGCAGTTGAAATTTAATATAAGGGTAGGCTGTAGAGCTGCTGTCTGGGTAAAACATCCCTCATGGCATATGTTATTAGCCCATGGTAGGTGCAGAACAGTAAACCCATTTCATTTAATTTTCACCAATTCCAGTACAATCAACAGGAAATTTGGTCTACTTCACATCGATTTTTTAATATGATGTTACAAATTCAAGATGGGGACAATGACACCATGCTCGCTCTCTGGTCCATAACTTGTTATCTTACAAGTTTTATTTTATGTTATTTAGAATGTTGTTGGATAAATTGTGCCATTACTCAGGCCTGGAAATAACGGTTCTAGATGTATCTGACAAAATGTCAAGCACTAATGCAATAGTACCTGACATTTCAACTTAGTGTCGGCCATGTATTAATAATATCAGCAAAAAAGACAAACCGATGCCACTTGCCAGATAAAATGACAGGCACCAGAGGTTTTGTGCCTGACAAAGCCTGAATCTGTCCCTGACATTGTCAGTGACAGATGCCTTATTTCCAGGCTTCCCATTAATTTTATTGAAAGAAAAATTTCTACCTGTGCCAATTGATATTATACATAATGCATTTTATATTTTATTTGTACTTTTTATTCTTTCTTTTTTTCTATGGTAAATGTTAGTGATAGAAATAATAATTGTTTGTTTATTTTATTGTTTTGTATTAAAGTGACAAGTCTAGTTTTGCATTAGCTTATAATTACTAATCAAAGTTTTTTTTTTAAATTTAGAGAAATCTATACAAAAAAACAATATATTCTTTCTCATCGGAGCAATCTATGCCAACAGCATCGAAAGTCATGGTCTTGTCATGTTAATTAATGTCTAATTAATAATTTACATGTATATAACATTGAAGGCCCAAACCAAGACCTGCAATAGACAGAATTAGCGCTTGCATGCCTTGATCAGCTTTCCAAAATTGTTTGATAAAATACAAATGATTAATCTGTGGCTATAAACATCTTGTTGATCTCAGTATAGTATATCTTGTATCAAGTGTGCAATAATTTTATATCTTTCTTTGTATATTTGTAAATATTTCTACTATACAGCATTAAATAATCTTACCATTACTATCGACTGATGTAGTCTCTGTTACTAGGGAGGGAGTCATGGTGGCTCAGTGAGAGTGAGTAAGACACGTGTGTGCTAACCTGGGGTTCATAGGTTCCCCGTCGTCGTTGTTGGCCGAGGAAGTTCCTTGGAAGGGCCTTACCAGTACTATATTTCGTCATTAAAAATAGGTAGTCAAATAGAATCATCTAGTCTCTGTTACCAAGGCTGGATTTCTCCATTATAAATAGGTTGAGGACGTAGTCATCTATAAGGATGCAGCTTCTGTTACCAGTGTCAGATTTCACCATTACAAATGGCTACAGTCCTTCTCTCCCTTTCCGTTTTCCCTCTTGCTCTTTTGCGTGACGATTTTTGTTGACAGTTTTGGAGTAGAATTGAAGAAAGGGGTTTGAATATACATACATTTTCTGCCTGGTTTTTGGGGCTAATGATTTAAGGCTTTAAAGAGATAAGACTGTAGTAGATTTTAAACTATTATTTATTATAAAATATTTTACAATAATTCTATCTATCAGTTCAGATGTAACAGTTATGTTGGATTTAAACACCCATTTATTGCACAAAGGAATGTAAAAAAAACAAAAACAAATGTATAAAACAATATATAGGGTATAAATGACTATCACAAAATTACTAAAAAACAAAGCATTTTCTAAATATCCTAAAGTAAAAAATTTACACAAATAAAAAAGTTAGGCATCCCCAGTAAGTTTACGTCAATTCATGATAATAAATAACATCTATGGACTCGAAATGATATTTTTCATCATAATTAACCATGTTTAAATGTGTTTGTGACTCAGCACCTCAATAATAATTGCGACTTTTTTTTTTGAGTCAGATACGGCATCTGTGAATTCTTCTCAGTATCCTAATTAAAATCTATAAAACTGGATAAACTCTTCAGGTTTTCATATTATCAAAGATGTATCACAACAAACCACATTTTGTCAGATTTCAAAGCCAAACCTTGCAAGACAAGTAATTGTTTATATTACAGAGGGATGCTCAACCTATTTCTTTATGTATACATTCCCAATATTTCATATGGGGAAAAGTAAAAGTGTATTGTACAATATATATCACTAGTCTTTCTTTTTATAAAAAGGATCCTAGACTGGTGGCCAGTCTTCTCCACACACCAAAAATTGGCCAGTCCTCTCAAAAAAAAAACGAAAAAAAAACCGTAATCTCTAGAGACTGGGCAAATAGAGCTTCATTCTCATCTAGTAGGTCAATCTGCATTATGTAGGTCGTGTGACGTCGTGCACGTGATTACTGCATTTGCACTGGCAAACTGGTGTAGGTGCGAGATGTTTGTTGTGGATAACAGTTATTGTTATTTAGTGATACTTTAACGATCTAAGAATTTTGTTGACGGACAATATCTGTCGAATGAACGGATACAACGTATGGGATGAGGTGAATGAACATAAATAATTACACACGACATCATTATAACAACTTAACGAAGCCAGTTCATGCGTATCGGGACGAAGCCGAATGGCGAATGGAAACAAAAACGTGACATCAGCCCGCAGACGGTTTCAGCATGACTGCTTTGCACTCCATTCGAGACGCATGATTCATGAAGGTAAATATCGAACTTAATTTATCTCAGACATTACATTTATAAATTCGTGTCACGTGACTCGGGGCTTGCTTGACAACTGTCAATCATTCCTAATAAGGAACAACGTAAAACAGGACAAGGAACGCCCATTTTATTGTGAAGCTCGCAAATTGTCCAGTCTCTGGTGCTGGTTACAGGTTTACTCAAATTTTTTTTTTATACAAATGGAAACGAAAGTGTTGGTTTACTAAAAATTAATACTTTTATATAAATCGAAATATAAAATAAATAGAAGAGACTGGGCCAGTCTAAAAGGATCCGAGTATTTCAATCTTTGGCATAAAAAAAAATCTTAATACAATTAATACAGGTCCACTCAACAAGAATAAATTGGTTTCACAAAATTTTAACTAAAATAAAATCCAAATTTTAGCAATTTAATTGGACAATATTAGATTGATTTTAGTGCTTAGTGAATCGAAATTAAAATGTCTACTAAAATTTGGATTTAGTTAAGATGTCGAGAAACGGGGTCCAGGCCTATAAATTTGCAGATCTTGGCATGAAACTACTCAGATTCTCCAGATAAGAAGCTGCTTTTAAAGAAAATTACATGTTCATGTCTACAAAAATTTTGCAAATTTCTAGGGCTGATTAACACACAGATCCTATATCGTTTCGTTTTTTAAAGTTCAAAATTTCGTTTTACTTTTCTTTTCTTTATGTAGTGTAGGCCATCAAAAGTATAAAAAAAAACAAAACGAAATATAGATTTGTATATTAATCAGATTGGCTAAAAACGACTCTAGCAATTATTTGGAGATTTTACCATTAAACTTGACAGGAATATTTTAAACACCAGATTTATCTGTTTATCAATACCACTGATCGTTGTTTGTGATTTTATATTATATAATAAAACTGGTGTCAATTACACACTATTGTCTTTAAAGCAGGAAAGTGGAAGTAAAGTATCTATCTTGGTAGAGAACACTCACCACCTATCTGATTAAAACACAGATTGAGAGAGGGAGAGAGAAATGGGGTTTAACGTCCACTGGGTCACTTCAGAAATAACATACGGTTCAACATGAGTCTGTGGCCTAACCTTAGATTAACGAGAACTGGAGTCCCATTACACGAAATGCTGATGCTCTTTACATACTCAAAACTTTCCAGTTTTAACTAGAATAAACAGTCAATAATACATCCACACTTCACTAAAAATTTCATTCTACTTAAAGTCTTTGTTAAATTCTCTTCAACATTCAGATAAAGTAACAAGTGCTCAAAACAATAATTGTTAGTGAATAAATTAGTGCCAGCTTAGAATTTTATTAAAAAAGTGAGTAATATTACTGTGACTAGAAGAAAATGAGAAACTGAGCTCTGATTGGCTGCTGTATATGTACATGGCATGGTGATATTTTTTAACATCGGACATTTTCCCCGTTGAGCGAGAGTTGACGTCATATCATCTTCATGAGCACACGTTCCGTTGATGATGCGATAGGCTCCAGAATTAACCACACTAAAAAACACAAACAATGATTACTATAATAAAAATATAATATGAAAGATTTAGATAAAGAGCTACTCGTAGTTCGAAAATAGATAATGTAAAATGAATAATTTGAAATTACTCTATTGTGAGCGAAGATATTAGCCTTTGAAGGTTTGGCAGGACGTGTGCAATAATTTCAACCACCATACTGGTTGTTTGAAGCTAAGTCTTGTTCCTCCATTTTTAGCTTTAATCAAAATATGACTGAACCGTTCTAATCTATTTAATATCAGGTAATCTGATGCCGTCAAGCGTTGATTATGGCCTTTATAGATTAATGTCTTAATAATAATTAAGATAACATTTCAGATCTAAAGAAATACCTGCAATAGGCAGATTTACCTCTTGCATAATTTATGTTTAATCAATTGAGACTAATACCAACAGGGGTTCCATGTTGGACATATATGTCGGTCATGACTGCTTTAGCTGAAAATTGACTGAAATGTACTGAGACTAATTGGTCAATATGCACATCATAATACTAACATATTTTTCTGAAACATGGTTACTACAGACCTGCGCCATGTAAACATAAAATGATAAATTTATAAAACCTACCTTCGTGTTATTTTACAGTTAAAGTTATAGAATAATGTTTCCCGATAGTGTTGCCAGTCTTCTATAACCAGTAAATAAAGGTTTGTTTTGGGGAGAGCCGTCACATAATAAAATCCGGACATACACGGACCCGATACATTCCCAGTTATCATACCACTTGAACCTGAAATAATACAGATGAAATAAAATGGTGTTTAACGGAATGCACATTAAAGAACCCTTGTGAGATGGAATTTGATTTAAGAGTAGGCCATAGCGCTGCTGTCTTGGCAAACTGTATAGCATGCCTATCTTGCCAGGCAGTGGCGCTACGACCTACTCTTATATCCAATTCCAACTGCCAAGGGATCTTTTACGTGCACACCAATGTGTACAAGGGGGGCCTCTGTTATTCATCCCATCCGAATGACTAGACAGCTGTCCTTGTAAGGCCCTCCGTCCTGAATCCCTGACAAGGGGGAAACCACGCTGGAAAATCTGCATGGACTTTCTCGGCAAATGCAGAGATTGAACACCTGACCTTCAGGCTACCAAACCAGCGCCTTTTCCACGTAGCGACAGTGATCCTGTGTGAAAACTGAAGTTTCATGGTCGATTTTGACACTTTAAGTAATATATTGATATTGCATGTGTGCATTAACACTGGGGCTGCATTGTGTATTGATATATTAAGCAATGTTTCGCACTTGACCATTAAAAAAATTAATACACAGACTCTATCCAGCACGTGCATTTCAATGAACTATGTCACACGTTGCAATATTTCAACTAGTATAAATAATGTACGCCTGGCACATTACCCATACCATTATTTGAAATAATGGTACTCCAACATCAAAGGATGATGTCACATCTGTATTTTTTCCCCCACTTACCTAATTTATCATCAACTGTTGAGAAACTAATAACATCTTGTATACAACCGAATTCGCTGTGAAATTTAGGAATGGGACCACGATTTCTATAATAATCATCCGATTCTTCAGGGGTTTTAGGTATTCCTTCTAACGTTACCTGAAATTATATATTATTATTTATAAATACACCTTCGCTCCAGTTTCAAATGAAATGGGGTCTAACGTCTTCTGTACCTAATCTGGTCTAATAGAAGACAGGCAAACGCAATACAGTGTGCTATGAGGGAATTTTTGCCCTGGCAACTGGGCTACGGCCTACTCTTATATCGAATTCTAACTGTGAAGGGATCTGTTACACGCACGCCAATGTGTACATGGGACCTCAGTTTTTTGTCCCATCTGAACGACTAGACAGCTGTCCTTGTCAGGCCCTTTGATTCTGTTTCAAAATTCTACTCCACGGACTATTATAGTTGGGGTTAATCAAGTCACCAGAGGTTTTTAGTCAGCTTCAGGAATTAAGGTGAATACGCTTCCATTCCCTTTATTAAAATAGCATTATGCAAGAGCAAAATCTGATTTTTACAGGTCTTTCTTTAAGCCTGAGATGTTATCTAAATAATCAATTAGACATTAATTAACATATTCAGACCATAATAAACTCTTTATGTCAAGACTAGCCTTCGATGTTGGCAGATTAAAATCGTATATGCCGCTTAATGGCGGTTGATAATTAAATCAATCAAGTGGATAATCGAGACTATGCTGTTTATATTAATGATTTGAGTAATGATGACCGAGGCTATGAATATTTCAAAAGCTTTTTTCTCGGCTAATAGTGAATCAATTTGACTGAAATTTTCAGCAAATTATCTTTACACTATGTAGTTTTTAACTATTGTAGTGAGAACTGCCATCTCTTTATCTTGTCTCCCATAATGTAACTTTAATAGACTACTTCAATCATTAAATAATGTACTACATATGGATAACGATTACTTTGGTTTATTTCACTGCGATGTTTCAACAAGATTTCACAAGTCGTTATCAAATCAACACAAACTAGGTCATATCAGGACTAACATATGCTTCAATATTATTTCATTAATTCACTTGTTGCAATCGCGCATACAGGTGTTTATCAGTGGCAGGAAACCGGAGGACCCAAAGCGAAACCCCACGAGGCTGGACATTTTTTGTTCTTATTGTAAACAATTACCCGTTAATTCTGATCTTTTTTACCCTGAAACGTTGTAGTAAAGTATTCTCACCTTTGGAGCTAACGGAGATATTCGACAAGATCCCTGAAAATCCATGTCTTTATTTCGCTTGATGAAGCCATGTTCGTAAATCAGGTGTTTCATTACCTCCCCTTCTTTACGACCCAAAGTCACGCCAGTATATTTACTCTTGTCTAAATTATTAGCCAATAGAAAATCAGGATCCATGACAAGTTTTGCGCTACTGTCAAACAAATAACACCTGTAAATAATAATTGTTAGATTTGTGAGGAAATGAACTAAAAATTAATAAAATGAAATGGGGTTTAACGTCCTCCTGTTCTACCCCGTACTGGGCTAATGAAGACGGGCATACGCCATACAGTGTGCTATGAAGGAAATATTGCCTGGATAGCAGAGCTACAGCTTCTATTATTAACAAATTCCAGCAGTGAAGGTTCTTTCACATGCATGCCAATGTGTATATAGGACATCAGTTGAGCTTAGGACTCGGGTCGCAGTGAAGGAACATAACTCAAAATTAGCTTAGTGACTTGACTTGACTTGAAGAACACGACTCAGAATTTGTTAAGACTTGGGATTTGACTAGGTAGTAAATTAAGCGATTTGAGACTTGATTCCAATTCAAGGTCCTGTGCATTGTTCCTACCTCTCGAGCAAGCGTCTTACTCACCTAGACAACACGGTTCCCCGCAGATTCGACAGTAAAACAGAATTAACAAGTGAGAATGCCAATAAATGACATATTATCTTTAAATATCTTGAATATTATACCAATTTGACCATTTTATACCTTGTTTCACAACCAGGTTCGCCATCTCGACACGTATAAACTTGTGAACAGGATTTACGGAAATCGCTGGCCTGCATCGAACCCATCGTCTTATTCTGGAAATCATCATAGAGAATATCCAATCCTGTTACAGCTTCTACACGTTCTGTAGAACACCGTCGATGATCTGCGTTTGGACCTGGAGCTTTACTCAAATAACATACCTCTGCAATATATAATATACTTTACTACATCCTATTATATACTTTATTACATCCTCTCAATATATTTTATTACCGGTATACGCAAACTATAGAAAAAAATTGAACCATATGTTAGTCCCAAAATGACCTAGTTTGTGTTGAGTGGGCGTTAAACCCCATTTCTCTATCTCTCTGTTTAAACGGTTAAGAATATTTGAAGAAATCTTCAGAAATATGTAATATTTTGTGAAACAAAACTAAACAAATTGCATCTTACTTGTCATACAATCACTGTCAAGGTCACATTTACAGCCGCCTGGTAGTGGTCTCCCTTTAAATACCTCACATTCTTGATCAGTTTTAGGTGTCATGCCCTCGAACACAGCCTGGGATATGGTGTTAATCTTGCCCACACCAGCAGCGTCCATATAAGGGGTTGATATAGATGTTTTATGTGGAGCTGAGCTGGTTCGTTTGTACCATGGACGTCTAAAAAATAAACGATTAAAATCAATCTGATTAAAACATAGATCCTGTTTCGTTTCGTTTTTAAAGTTTTCTTTTTATTTGTCTCTACTACACTAGGATCTGGAAGAGTTGTTATATTACCAGCAATTTAGTTGAAGTGAGGGTCTAGCCATGAAATGGTCATTATGGCAAGTCCTTGCCATGCAGATATGTAACTGTGGGTAAACCACTAGAAACATCAACATTGATTCTAAATCTATATATGACGTTATAGGGTCAAAAGCCATCCATATTACCTCTGACGCGAGATAACTGTAGGCTGTAGTGCCGCTGCCTGGGCAAAGTTCCCTTATAGCACAGTATATCACGTTTGCCTGTCCTTTAGCCCGGTTCGGAGCAGAACAGTAGGATGTTAAACCCCATTTCATTTCATCAATAAATGTCTAGTTAAATTAACGTACATGGATATCGCAGCCATCCAATGCCCTAGAGAGTTGACTATGGTCTTGTCATGTTTATAAATGCCTAATTAATAATTCATATGACATATAAGGCCTAAAGAAAGACTTACATGTTTAATTAACTTTTTATGAGTAAACTTATACCACTGAATGAAATGAAAATGAAATGAAATGGAGTTTAACATCCTACTCTTTTGCACCTAACCCAGGCTAATGGAAGACGGGCATACGCCATACAGTGTGCTATGAGGTAAATTTTGCATGGGCAGCGGTGCTACAGCCTACTCTTTTGTCGAATTTCAACTCCCAAGGGATCTTTTACGCGCACTCCAATGTGTAAAAGGGACCTTGGTTTTTCATACCATCCGAACGACTAGGCAGCTGTCTGTGTCAGGCCCTCCATCTGCATTACTGACAAGGGGAAATCACGCCGGAAAATCGAGATGAACTGTCTCGGCCAATGCAGGGATCGAGCACCCGACCTCCAGGCTAGCGAACCAGCACCTTATCCACTTAGCCATCGTGACCCTCGTGAATGAAATGAGATTTAACTTAATCATCTACTTTCTTGCACAATCCAGACTAAAAAAGATGGGCACACACCATGCAGTGTACTATCAGTGAAATTTTGTCCAAACATTTCCGCTAACCCTTCAAAGTGTACAAAGGGCCTTGATTTCTCATACTATCTGAAGGACTACACCCATGACAAAAGGGAAACCAGATTGAAAAATCCAGGGGCTGTTTCTTAGCCAACACCGGGATTGAGCGCAGGACCTCCTGGAACATGATGAAATATCTTACTTGGTGGGATCGTATCCACGTGACGATCTATGGCCAGGATATGTTCTAAAAACTCCGCTACGTAAACCAACATTCGTCCATTTTATTTGATTGATTGACTCAAAATCTCTTGTTCTCCATATTTCTTCTATTGGTTGTGTAATCAACACATCGGCCCTGCAAAAAATCCATGACATATGTCATATAACCATGTCCATGACAACAGTTTTATAACCAGGACAACTCCACCTCACTCTCCTCATCAATCTCTTGAAGCCCTGGTCCCCCACCCCACTCACGAAAGTATTGAACTCATCTCACACTCCTGAATTCATCCTACTCCCATCACCAAAGTCTTGAACCCCTCCCACCCTACTCCTCCCACCACCAAAGTCTTGAACTCCTAATTAATCCCATACTAATCTCTTGAACCCCTGGTTTCCCACCCCACACACCCCACCAAAGTCTCGAACTCCTCTTCGGACACTAATCTCTTGAACACCTCATTCTACACTAACCTCTGAATCTAAATTATTTACCTGACTCCCTTATTAAACTTCTGTTTTCCCGATTCACAACCCAGATCAGTTTGGTTCCCGTTTATCCATATATGGGCTTCGTAAGTTTTCATCGCTAGGTCATCATTATACATATATTTAGTGGGATCACAGTGGGTCTTCGGAGCCAAGAAAATTGTTGAATGTTTGTAGGTTATTCTAAGACCTGGATAACGTTTCTTTTCATTTTCTCTGATATCAATCTTCTTCCATAACCCAGGAAATTTCTCCTTGAGTAGTCTCCCCTTGTACTCCTTCAACAGGTTGTAATAACTCTCGTCATATTTTGACCGATCTAACGGTTCCTGTGATCTCCGAAATTCCTAATAATAGAAATTATTCACTTTGAAATAATTCAATCAGCCGTCAGAGATTAAATATTTTTATTTTGGGCCATTAATCCATCAGACAAATAAGGTAATAATTATATAGTCATTAGAAAAATAAGGTAATAATTATGTGGTCATTAGACAAATAAGGCAATAATTATATGGACATTAGACAAATAACGTAATAAGTCCTGAAATGATGTGGTTTGTATCGAATGGACACTGAACCCAATTTCTCTCTATGTAGTGGTTGTAACTACTTGACGCTGAGGTAATAATACTGGGTACTATAAATAAAATATATACTCACCATGTCAGTGTCGGCTAAACTGAACGCAAACGAATATTCTGAATTATTTAATGCTGCATAATAATAATTCTGAAAATACAATTTTATAGTTAACAAATGGTGTAGCCCAACAAAAAAAAAATGTTTGGAAATTTTCTACATGTATATTACACAATGTTGTCAATATTTGCCTTTATTTTGCAACAACTGAGAGAAAAACCATGGATTTTTTGCTTAACTGTGACTTCCACTTACCGTGAACCACAAATTGACAAAAAAAAATTGTAGTTATCGATTTTCTTATAAAAAGTATTGTTCATCATTTTTATGGAAAAAAACGCCGCCTACATGAGAGAGAGAGAGGATAGAACAGATAAAATAATCTTCTAATCCAGTGATTCTGTGGTAAGTTCATGGCTCTGTTTTTCTTTATTTGAGTCATTACATGTATATGTGTCTATGACTAGTCTGTGTCTATGGTTGCATGCTGTCTATGACTTGCAATATTTTTATTTGCCCAATTCAAATATTTATCATACATCGGGTAAAGACTTGACACCATGGCTCCCCTATCTATATCAATAAATCAAATTACCTACCCTTGGTTTACCACCTTTAGCCTTCTCTATTCTAATAGTGCCAGTTTTCCCTGCTATCATGTCACGTAAAATGGTGGAAAACTCGGATGGGTTACCATTACTATCTTGTTCTAACAGGGATATCGGGGTAAAGATTGGATCATCCAGTAACTAGAAAACAAAATAAAAGATAAATATTTTTGATAGAATGAAATGAGGTTTAAAGACTTTTTCGAGTTAATGAAGATGTACTATCCGAGCTAATGAAAATGGGCGTCCCCAAAAAAAACAATATATGTGTAAGCGGAAGGGAAGGGGGTGGAGGAGTTGCTCCCAGTGCCATCAGGTAATATGGGGCTGTGTGGAACATGCTACGATCTACTCGTATATTGAATTCCAACTGTCAATGGATCTTTTACGTGCACACCAATGTGTACACAGGACCTCGGTTTTTTTGTCCCATCAGAACGACTAGACAACTGTCCTTGTCAGGCCCTCCATCCTGCATCACTAACAAGGGGGAATCAAGCTGGAAAATCTGGACGGACTTTATCTGCCAATGCAGGATGGAACAAACACCCGACCTCCAGGCTAGTGAGCCAGCGTCTTACCCCTTCGATCTCCCTTTCCAGGTTGAAGATATAGAGAGAGAGGATTGCATAGCCGCAATAATACCAAATCATTCCTACCTTTTTACTCGGTTTAAGACGAGGATGAAAGATTGTCTCCCCTTGGTCATTGATGAGAAATGAATCAACAGAACCCCACTGATGTTTAGTTAGAAAATTTTCTATTTCATCCAAAGTAGCATCGATACCTACAACTCCAATATATCTGTGGATAGAAAAGAATTATTCCATTTCATATCGTGGAAACAAGTTTAGTATATGTGGGACTACTCGGCTCCCTAGGGTTTGTTGCCATTTGGAGTAGGTTCAAAACACCCAACAAATCCAAAAACAAAAACCCAAAGACGATCCGTTGAGAAGTACCCGAGATATGGGAAATCTGAGATTATTTTTTGTCCCATTCGTAAAACCCTACCTGTAAGAAATAAATCCTCGTTGGCAGATGTTTGCACCATGTACAGATTTAGCAGCACAAACTCACTAAATTCCCAAGAAAAAAAAAACACTTACAGAAACACCTAAAAAATGTTTGTGAAATGAAGTATACTTACTTGCCCGTTATTCGACTAAGAACAGGAATGGCGTGAGTTAACATGAGACCTAATCCCCACGCATCCAGATACGGTGATGTCCATAACGCTTCACTACTCATCGCATTCGCAGATAAAAACTCAAAATAGTTGCTCATTTGTGAAATCAGATTTTCTCCAGTCATGAGTTTTTTCATACTGCCGTTATTTCTACACGATAAATTGCCGGGGAATAATTCGGCGTCTTCAACAATCAGGTAGCTGAATATTCTGACCTAAAACACACAATAATGTCAAATTAAATTGATCTCATGTTTCAAGTTTAGGTAAATTGTTTCAATGACTGGACGGGAAATACACTGCAAGTCTATCCAATACAATTACTGTGCAATAGTAAAGATAGTGATAGAACTAAGTTGTGCAGTAGAAAGGACAATAATATAACTGATTTGTGTAGAAAGGATAATAATATATCTGTGGTAGTAAGGACAGTAATAGAACTGAGTTGTATAGTAAGGACTGTGATAGGACCGAGTTGTGAAGTTGTAAGGACAGTAATATAACTGCATGAGTTGTGTTGTAGTTGTAAGGACAGTAATATAACTGAGTTGTGTAATAAAGACAGTGATAGAACCGAGTTGTGTTGTAGTAAGGACAGTAATATAACTGAGTTGTATAGTAGTAATTACAGTAATATTGAGTTGTGTTGTAGTAGTAAGGACAGTAATATAGCTGAGATTTGCAGTAGTAAATAACTGAGTTGTGTTGTTGTAGTAAGGAAAGTAATATAGCTGAATTGTGTAGTAGTAAGGACAGTGATATAACTGAGGTGTGTTGTAGTAAGGACAGTAATAGATTGTAGATAACTTACCGGTGGTGTAAGATGTTTATTTCTATTTAACACCAGTTCCCACACATCACTATAATTATATTTACATATAGGTCCTGGTACATACCCACTTCGAGTATAATATCCTACAATAATAAGAAGAAACTCAAGTTACTACTCCAAAAAATAAAATGTGGTATAACTTCCTACATTTACAAGGAAGCTTGGGTTTTCCATCCCAAAACATAAAACTTGTGTGGTTTTAATGTATCAATTACAAAAATAAGAATGTGTGTGCAAAATTGTTTGTATCTGGATCAAAGATACTTCTCATAACAGTGATTGAGAGTTAAGTAAATTCTTAACTTAATTCTGAGAATACTTTGTGAACTTGGACCCAGATCCGTTAAAAACTGAAATAAATAAACTGACCTGGACCACATCGAACATCTTCGCCATCTGTATCAATACCATCCGTTGCAAAGACAATCAGTGATTGACAACCGGTTCTAGGGTTCTGTAGTAAATCTAACCCTTGCTCAAAACCTTTCCTAAAAATTACAAAAAAAAAAAATCCATGGAGATGAATTGATATGAGTTTTAGCTGGGTTTCAAATCTGTTATATCATTAACAAAACACAATTTTTATGGGAGACAATAACTGGTTTTATTCTAAAAGCACGTTTCGACAAGTATCCTCTTATCTTTATCAAGTGATTAATTGTTTCCCATAAAAATTGTGTTCTGTTAATGTGTTCCCCGATCACTAAATGCCACTTAAAGATTACTTCTGCTACATCGTGTCATCTGGGGGATGGGTGGCCTATTGGTTATCGTGTGCACGCTGCATAGCCATCATATGGTTATCATGTGCGCCCTGTATCATAAGGTCTGTCATTGACTCTCTGGTTTTGATTCCCCTGATAATTTCAATCCCGCAGTAATAGGGTCAACTGCCTAATCTGGGCCCCCTTTTCGAAATCTTAACTTGTGATAAAATCCAAATTTTATTTAGATACTTTAAGTTTGATTGGCTAATTATAAGTACTAAATCAATCAAATATCATCAAATCAAATGACTAAAATTTGGATTTTATCTTAGTTAAAATTTCGTGAAACAGGCCCCTGGTATTTACCTTAATCACACACAGTAAGGATTAGAGTTAAAAACTTACTGAAGTTCACTTGTTCCACCAGCTTTTAATTTATCTATTTTTTCTATCAGATCTTTGCGATGTGAATTAGTCGCTGGCACCAAATCCGTCTGGACACAACTCAGCGATTCTGTATTATAAAAATGCCATCTGCAATAGAGAAAGAGATAAATGGTTTGATTCAAACTATAATTCACTTACCCATATTCCCCTTAAACAAAGTAGTGTTTTCATAACGGTGCATCCTTCTAAGATACTTATTTGGTTGATGTTAATTATAGTCCACAATGGCCGCTTTATATCAATGATTATATTTTTATAGTTTTAGAGGAGTAATAGGTAAATTGAATCCAGGTGCAGTATTTCAAAAAGGGTTAGGGTTGGTATTTCCATTGTGGCCATTGTGGACTGTGGAAATCCCTGAACCTTCTGTGAAATCAGATATTTTATATATAATAGGGGTTTGGATGGCAGAGTGGTTAGCGTGCGTGCTGTATCATAAGACCTGTCATTGAGTCAACTGGCGTGGTTTCAAGTCCCTGGTTGTACGTGACAAGGAGTAGGGGCGCCTGTCCAACCTCGTGTGCGTTTTCTCTGGGTCCTCCGATTTCCTCCAACTACTAAAGACCCCTACAAGAAAGCGAGTTATTGAAATAAAATCAAACTATAAGTTAGTCACGGAATGACCTAGTTTCTCTTTTTTTCTCTACGACATATACAATATTTTATAGGTCTACTAGATTTTATACAAAGATATATACTTGATTTTATAACACATTATCTTATAACACATTATTTTATAACACATTATCTTATAACACATTATTTTATGACACAACATTTCATGCTACATAGAGAATCTCCTACTCGTATATTTTGATATCAAAAAATATCAACACAAGTCAATAAAGTAAAAAAAGGGGTTCTGCCGATTTTTTTTTAATCTATGGATGAGTGTTGATATTTTTTTACATCAACAAAGACGAGTAGGAGATTTTATTTATCACGCAAACCTTTCTTACACACACTATTAAATAAATACAACATTTTATAACACAAAATTCTAAAATAATTTGTTATAACACAATGCTGTATAACGCAACACCAACAAAATGCCTACTTACTTGCCAACTTCATCCCAATGGCTGGCTCGAGCACAGATAACATTAACATAATCTTGTTTAGTTAAAGTATTGATGACTGTTTTAGCTACGGCTTTACCAATAGAAAACTTCTCTCCTTTCATTGACAAACTGGAAAAAACATCCAAATAGGAGAGATAAACAAGCATGATCAAGAGTAAAGCTCTTCCTAACATGGAGGGCTGGTAATATCTATAGGCCACTAGAGCACTCCTAGACCAACCTGTACTGATCTACAATCTAGAGAGGGAAGGAGAGGGAGGAGGAGGAGATACTGACTTATAATCTAGATAGGGGGTAGAAGAGAGGGAAGTAAATGACCTACAATTTAGAGAGGGGAGGGAGATACTGAACGTTGATTTACAATCTAGAGGGGGAAGGGGGGAGGAAGGCAGATACTAACCTACAATCTAGAGGGGGTGTGGGGATGGAGGTTGATTAAGAGAGATATTGACCTAGAATCTAAAGGGGAAGGGGGCGAGGACGGGGGATACTGACCTAGAATCTAAAGAGGAAGAGAAATACTGACCTACAATCTAGAATAACAACCACATCTTTAGGTCCACTTGTAGCTGCTATATACCATGGACGTATCCTGGCATCGTAGTCGTTATAGAAACCAGCAAAATTAGTCGACCATTCTCTACCTGGATATAATCTCATAACTCCAGTCGTTGATCCAAAATACTGCCACCTGCATCGAAAATAAAATAAATCAATTTTCTGTGAGCCGATACAATAACAATTACCGATACTAGAAATGAAACAAAATGGGGTTTAACTATAACGTCCTACTGTTCTCTGCCGTCTGGTCAAGCTAATAATACTGTGTGCTACGAGAGAAATTTGCCCTGACAGCAGTATACCGATGTATACATCAGACATCGTTTTTTGTCCCATCCAAACAATTATTTGTTTATCCTTGCTAGGACCAACGACATGCACCACTCACAAGGAGAATCATGCCATAAGAAACTATATGCAAAATTTTGTGTTTCTGGATCAAAGATATTTCTCATAAACAGTAACTGAAAGTTGAGTAAATTCTTAACTTAAGTCTGAGAATGCTTTGTGAAACTGGGGCTAAAACAGACAAACACGAGTCACAAAAAGACACTTCTACGTAAATTTTATTTACTCACCGCAACAGGGGATCATCTTTAGCATTTTTAAGAAAAGTTTCTTCGAGTCTGGCTGTAAAATAAACGGTATTAATAACATCGCGATCGTTTCTCGGCACCTCATCTGGCAGCTTGATGGACGACTGTTTTAAACTCACACCTTGTCGGAAATATCTACAATAAAAATTACACAAATCAATGTTAATCAACTTGCGCAGACTGGGTTAACGGAGACGGGCATATGCTATACAGATTGCTATGAGGACAATTTGGCCCAGACCGCAGTCATTTTGGATTAGATCTACCATTAGATCTTCGTCCCATCCAAACGATTGGACTTTGTTCTGTATTACTGACACAGAGGGGCTCATAATAAATGAATATATGAAATATTGTTGAATGCCATGTCCGCACCAACCGGGCCATAATGGACCAAACTGGCCGCCAATGGCTCATAATGACTGAGGTTAATGAAGCTAAATTTCTAAATATGAATACAAAGGGGTCGCAATGCACAATAATAATAATGTAATATGAATGTTTTTACTGTAATTTCTTATCAGTCATGTATATGTTTTGTGAAATATGTGAAGAGCGCAAACTGAATAACAGTTTACACCTGTATTATTCCAGTCTACACCGATAATCTTCTCCAGTGGGATATATTCAACCTCGGTTCATCTAGTCGCTTAATTACAAATGGCACTCGAGAGCATTCTGGTACGCGATTCCTGTGCCAATTTTAAAATTTTCATTTTGTTTTAAATATTGGATATCAGAAGCCCATCTTTACATGGTAAAATAATAACATCAATATTGATTTATATTACCGTATTTTTCGGTGTATAAATCGTGTTTGCAAAGTCTAAGGCTGTGGATGATACTGACATAACACACACCTTTACCTTTTCAATACAACTAACTTAATTCAATTCGACTCAAACAGTTTGAAAATTCAACTTACGGATTAAAGATGATATCATCGGGTAATCTTGATGGAATATCCGAATCACGATAAATACGTTCATCAATGTCTTTTAACACTTTAGCATTAATTGACGAGTTGGAGCGCAAAAAATCATCATGAAATTCACGAACTTTCTCAGCCAGTCGCTGCAACATAAAAATTGAACATGGCGTCATGAGGCAACAAGAATTAAACTGACAGAATAATCAATCACAAAAAAAAAAAATCATAAAAAAAACTTGTTTACAAAGTTTTACAGTTGGAGCAGAACAGTTGGAAATGAAATGAAATGAAATGGGGTTTAACGTCCTACTCTTTTACACCTAACCTGGGCTAATGGAAGACCGGCATACACCATACAGTGTGCTATGAGGGAAATTTTCTCGGGCAGGTGGGGATAATGAAATGAAATGAAATGGGGTTTAACGTCCTACTCTTTTGCATCTAACCTGGGCTAATGGAAGACGGCATAATAGTAGGACATTATCGAGAGAGAGAAATGGACTTGAACCTCCATGTGACAAACTAGGTCACTTGGAGACTAACATCTGACTCAATTTTATGTCAGTAATTTGCTTGCCTTGTAGGGGATCATATGGCTAAGAGGGTAAGATGCTGGCTCGCTAGGCTAGAGGTCAGATGTTCAATCCCTATTTTCCAGTGTGGTTTTCATTTAGAATCAACCAAAATCATCTAATTTGTAAGTTTAAAGCTGACTGATTAATTTTGATAATGGCTGTCCTGTTTTAAAACTTCGATATTGATTAAATGTGAAATAAATTTGTACTAAATACACAAGATTAAATAAATGGTACCCAGGTTACAGGGTTAAGAAGTGTGGGAGAGAGAAAGAAATTGGGTTTAATGTCCACTCGACAAAAACAAGGTCATTTCGGGACTTAAATTAACTAAGATACGGTTTTAATTCTATTTCAATAATTTAGCGGTGGGAGGAAACTAGGGGACCCAGAGAAAACTCACGAGGTTGGATAAGAAGTGGGAGAAAAACCTTGCAGCTTGACTCATTGACAGACTTTATGATACACATGCGGTAAACATTCATACACTCAAACCCCACCCAAGAATCTTGTTAAAGGTAACATATACTTCAGCAGCACCCCCACCCCCACCCCTCCACCAGATAATCTTGTGAATAGTAATATACCTCAGCAGCACGTTTCTTCTTGCTAAAATAATCACCAAGAGTTAATTTAACTTTCTGTACAATTTCTTCTCCGTTTTTCTTCTCGTAGGTATAATTAGCTTGATCAAGATAACTCTGTGTTAAATCTCGTTTAATACCATCGCTTGCCAACTAAAAAAAAAACAAACAAAATATGTCGTGGATTGAAAATATCATCAAAAAGATACAGAAATGGCTGCCTAGTTGTGGCCGAGAGAGAGGGATAATGGATGAGCATCTGAGAGAGAGAGAGAGAGAGAGAGAGAGAGAGAGAGAGAGATAATCGCTTAGATTTAAGCTTCAAAAAATACAAACCACTCCAGACAAAAGAACTGAAACTAGGTCATTTTGGGACTAATATCATACATAGTTCAATTTCATATTTGAATACTTTGCTTCAAAACTAATGCGATTTAACGTCCACTCGACACAAACTAGGTCATTCAAAGACTAACAAATGGTTCAATTTTGTTTTAATTATTCGCTTGCATTTAGGGGTCTTAAGCAGTGGGAAGAAACCACAGAAAACACACAAGGTTTGACAGGTGACTTCCCTCCTTGTCACGTACAACCGGGGAATCGAAAACCACACCAGTTGACTCAATGATAGACCTTAATTATTATTATGATACAGCGCTAACGATCTAATCATTCAGTCATCCAACCACCAAGAGCTATTCTGGACAATTGTTGCCATTTTATTCACTTCTTTTGGACCAGTATAGTATTTTATGAACTGAAATAAAATGGGGTTTAACGTTGTACCGAGATAGCATTTTATGAAATGAAATGGGGTTAGGTTAAAACCGTTCCACTGAGATAGTATTTCATACCTGTAAGATGTAATTCTGTATCAACATGGCCCAATTTTGAACATCACCAGCCAGAGTTCCGATGTCATGCTTCTCTTCCCCCGGGTAACAATCAACAAACTTAACATAAATAATAAACAACAAACTGATTCCTTGTCTTAATAACATAATTCTTGAATTTCACCAAATACCAGGCTGTGAAGATGTGTGTTTCAACATAGGAAAATCTGCAAAAAAAACCAATAAAACAAATGAAACATTGATGAAACGAGGTTAACGTCCTACTGTTCTGCTGCTACTGTTAATGAAGATAAAGCATATGAGGAAATTTGTCCAGGATAGCGATGCTACGGCCTGTTCTTGTCTTGAATACCAATTAAGTCAAGGGATCTTTTAACGTATACGTCAGTATGAAAACAAAACCTGAACTTTTCGTTCCATTTGACACTATTATAATCGTTAGAGTGGAGGGTGGTGATAAATCATTATTCACCGAAATGGGCCTAAAATACACCCACCAGGGTCCAAATTCAATGGCCTAAAACATGTGACGCTGGAGTGTGGCGACAAACATAATACTAATAGCAATAGCCAACTTGAATGAATGGACATTTTTTTTACATAATTTGTCGTTTGATTTTATAGCAATCAATTAATTCAATAGAATTACTTTTAATCATTTCAATACCGGGTTTTTTGCTGCTTTTTAATTATTTATCACTGCAATCTATGCAAAATAATGGTATATCCGATATTGTTTTAAAAAAATCTTTAAAAATGAATTAACTTACTGCTGTCTAATCTAACTTGGACCTGCAGAAAAATCAAAACAAACCAAAATAATTATTTATTTATTGCGTTTTTTCACATCAGCTTCAGTAAAGGTTCGATCAGAATCTGACTAAGGCAATAAGGGATCCAAACTTCATCCGCTAACATCAGTCACCTCGGCAAATCAATGTCGTAATTTCAATTCCAGTGTCCACTGGAATAAATCGATGCTCCAAAATGGTTCTCATTCTGTTTCTACACTTCATTATAATTTTTGTAGCAGACGGAATTTTCTCTCGCTGTGCTATCGCCTTTTCTGATTGGCTAAATCCGTAGGTTTACGTACAGAGATATTCATTGGTCTTCCTGAACGGAAATGAATGTTAAATCTATTTTTAGTCATTCGGATAACATGGAAAACCATCGTCTTTTACTTCAAACTTCATTAGATATAACCACACACTTGTCTTTTCCCACCAGTCTGAACATCAGATCGAGACACGCTACCCGCGTTTCGTACTCGTACGCAGAGACGGATTCAAGGGGGGCGCAGTGCCCTTTTTTACTACTGTTACTGCTGAAAGTGCCTTTCAACTAGCTTTTTTGCTCGATTTTGAGGCTCTTTTTCTACGATTTACGAACGTTTAGACGAAAATATCAGCCAAATAGCTCTTGGATTGGCTACAATGCAAGGAAATGACGGATAATTTTCTTGGGGCCCCACCCCCCTCTCAGCGGCGAGCCCCGTCTCCGCGGTCAGTGCCCTCGGCCCTCATTTTGCGGCGCCCCCTAGATCCGCCCCTGGTACGTATAAGCTTTCCCGCTAGGATATGTATAGAAATAAAATGAAGTTATTAACTTCCAACTGTTCTAAAAGATCAGGGGCCTATTTCACGAAATTTTGCCTAAGATAAGATCCCAATTTTAGTAATTTGATTGGATAATATTAGATTGATTTTAGTGCTTAGCCAATCAAAATTGAAGTATCTACTAAAATTGGATTTTATCTTAAGTTAAAATTTCGTGAATCAGGGCCCTGGTCAATAGAAAAAATAGAACAGATAAAAATTTTATTGCACCGAAACATATCCTTTGTGGACAGCATACATATATAAGTATAAAATTGCAATCAAGCCCTGGTCAAGAGCGCATAATTATACACATCTCCATGGTTTGGCACCGATTTCAAATCGCGAAATGATTACCAAGCGCATACGTCAATCTCTAATTTCTGTTTACCAATCTGCGCACTTAAATTTTTTTTGTGTGTGTGTGTTTATTGCTACTGCCTGTATTGGCCTTCGGATGGGACGAAAAACCGAGGTCCCGTGTACACATAAGCGTGCACGTAAAAGATCCCTTGACAGTTGGAATTCGATGTAAGAGTAGGCCGTAGTGCCGCTGCCCGGGCAAAATTTCCCTCATTCCCTAGGTTAAGTACAGAAGAGTAGTACGCTAAATCCCATTTCTTTTCATTTTCTAGATATACCTGAGCCTGCCGAGGTTTGCCGAATGTATTGTGCACTGTACTTTAAGTATAGTTACAGAGAGAGAAATGGGGTTTAACGTCCACTCGACACAAACTAGATCATTTCTGGACTAACATAAGGTTCAATTTTATTTCAATAATTCGCATGCGCGTAGGGGTCTTTAGCAGTGAGAGGAAACCGGAGTCCCAGGGGGAAATCCACGAGGTTGAGAAGGCGCCCCTATCGCCATGCCACATACGCTCACACCACGGCTCGAAACCACAGCCGCAAGCCAGAGGTGACCGGCCAGCTAGAGGTCGAAGCGCGGCACTCTAGACCACTAAGGCCATCCCAACCCCCGAGTATAGTTAGAAGTGGTGTGCTGAGTAAGAGTGTTTGTAGCAGACCCTATAATCACTAGTTTATGTGTTTTGTGTTATTATTTTCAATTGAAAAACACCCGATTTAAAAACGGGGACATTTAGCCATGTGGGAGGCATGGGAACGGGACGACAAAAGACGAAAAAGGACCCTAAAACCCGGTACTGTCCCGGTAAACCGGGGCGTGTGATAACCCTAATCTTTTTTATTTTGATTCTTATTGTGAACAATATTAAAATGGGAACACATCAATAACAACACATTTGTACACTTATGGATGTTAAACCTGTAATCAACGGTACAAAGGCAGAGGGGTCAAAACCAAAAGTACGACACAAATGTCAGTAGCGCGTGTGTTCTCCAATGGCTCTTACGCACACTTCGCAGCGACGTATGGAATTAGCCATCTGTTTTGACCCCTCTGACTTTGTACTTTGTACAAAATTCGTTAATCCAAACTCAATTCAGTAAAAATTCGTGATATTGAATTAAAATACAAGTAAAATTAAGCTTTCTATTAGGTTTCGGGTATTTTTTTTGCCCACTAGATGATTATTTTTTTTTTCACTTTACCCGTCTGTCCGAAATGACAGATTGCCCGAAAGTTAGGGGACGCCCCCCCCCCCCCGGCTTGTGTGCCTACTATGTGATCGATATAGACGTTACGCTGATCTTAAAACCTTCTGCTGCTGTCAAACGTGTGGACCTTGTCAAAGATGGCTATTGAAATATGTCTGCTGCTTCAGATTATGTGTATTTATAAAATTGGGTGATAGAAGATTTATAGATCAATGCAAGAGAGACGATGGCGCAAAACTGCTTTATAGCCGAGGCACGGGAGGCGCCAGCTTCCTCGCGAAAGAAATCAAAGAAGTTGAAAACATAAAACGGGAGAAAAATGCTAAAACCGATGAAAAAAATGAACATATACCCTAGTTATGGAGGATCCTAAAGACAGATAAAAGGGCCCCATGTCTGACAAAATGGCAACTCTGGCCAAGGGAAAGGGCCGCCGAGTCCGAGTCAATCGTTTTCTATACACTGTTACTGTCGAATCCACTACTGAATGAGAATACAGCTATTCATTGGCATGAAAATCATCAATCAAGTCACCCCCTCCCCGCACAAAAGGGCCCTCAAAATAGTATAGCGTCTGTCATAATAAACCTTAAAATGTTCCTGCGAAGACGACTATGTAGTATTCGAAGTTTACTTTAGCCAAAGTTGAAATAAATGGTATATTTATTTTATCAATTATTTTAGTTTTAAATTTCTTAAAAGTTCGATCAAGGTTATTCCATTCTTAGATTTAGAGAATAAAGTTGTTCGATAAAGGCAATCAGTTAAATTATTGCTATTACGACGATTATGAGGAGCTTTGGAGAACTGAATTAAATTGTGGAGGTTTTGAGGGGTTTGCTGATTTTGTACAT
This sequence comes from Patella caerulea, assembly GCA_036850965.1. Lineage (NCBI taxonomy): Eukaryota > Metazoa > Mollusca > Gastropoda > Patellidae > Patella > Patella caerulea. Next base: position 44,515,770 of record JAZGQO010000008.1, read on the forward strand.
TAAGATATGTTAGGAGCGTATCCAGGAATTTTTGCAGGAGGGGGTTTGCCAGGTTTCGGTTACGGAAATCTGCCATAATCGTCTCTAAATTACATAGGCATACATACAAATTGAGTCATTTTTATACTCATGTAGGATCACTTTGTGATGTAATTTCATTGATGCAAGGCATTATTTTTTTTATGTAGCTGAGAAGGGGGTGTGTGGGTGGGGGTGGGGGTGCACCCCTACCCCCCTCTGGATCCGCCCCTGAGTTTGTGACGTCTGTCTTTGACTCTCTTGCAGAGTGATAAATCCGGTTTCTTCATATAATAACCTATGACTTGTACCCTTTACGTCCCCGAATATAGTTCTAAGTATTCCATTCTACGCCACTAAACCACGTTTTAATCCAGTGGTTCTCAGTGTGCCGCGGCACACAGGTGTGCTGCAAAATCTCCCGAAATTTTGAACGGCATACTAAGAAAATGCGAAAAACCACAGGATCCTAATTGAGTATTCACTGTAAGTTCATAGCTGTGTTTTCTTTATTCAGTTTAAGTCGTTCGATGTGTGATTGTCTAGTGTGTGTCTACGGTTGTATGCCGTCTATGACTAACCATGTTTTAATATTGCAAAATTCAAATATTTTTCCTATATAATTAGCCGGGTGTACCGCTATTTTTTCAGGCAAAAAAAAGGTTGAGAACCACTGGTTAATCTATTGGGGAGACACGTTTTCAAGTTATCTGCCCTTGATAATTGTGATATTTTTATCGACCAATTCCATAAATTGTTAATTGCAAAGGAAGTTGGCAAATGGAAGTAACTGTCATCAGGTAAAGTAAGAAAACGTAAAGATTCCACTTCAAGAGAGAAGGTTAGGGATTAGCCAGAAGGTGGCGTAAATGGGAGAAGTCCAAATTCTACTAAATGCGTATTTTTTTAACAACAAATGGCAATTATTATATAATACATTAATGAAAGTCGGGCTGGTGTTTTATTAAAATCAAATTACCAAGTATTTGTTCAAGCATAATAAAATAAACAGAAGGAAACATTATTCAGACAAAGAACGAATAGCAGTAATAATAGCAAAAGTCAAACATATGGATTTTATAATTATTTGATGAAATCAGCAAAGCATATAATACAATTAAATATGAATTAGAGATATATATATATATATATTTATTTTATGATCAGTAGTGGAATACCACGTTTTATCAGTGAAATAAAAGTGTTATTCCACTGGCGGACAAAGTAGTCCATGTTATTTTACCTAAAATGATTGTAAAATCATAAAATAAATAGAACATTTGTCGTTTACGCATTCCTGAAAATATAAGTTTTCTTGCTTTTCGATGAAATAAAATATGTTTTTCACGACTCTATATATATATATATTTACATAAATCATTGAGTAAAGGATATGAATATGGCTTTCTAACCTTATAAAAATGAACTGGTCTGTAAATTGTTTTTTGATTGGTTCGTAGACTCTAGCTACAATCAAGGTCAGGGCGGATAATTTGAATTCGTGGAAACCCAATGAATTAATCCAGGGTATAGTGGAGTAGGACGAAATGAGACCACGAGGGAGACCAAGGATACAAGACGGACTGCATTTAGGATACAAATTAGTTCTGGCCCATACTACCTGCATTGTTTTCCTTCGTGACAAGGAATAGGGTCGCCTGTCAATCTCGTGGGTTTTCCTCGGGTCCTCCAGTTTCCTCCCACTGCCGAAACCCCCTACGCGTAAGCGAATTAAATAAAATTAAATCATATGTTAGTGCCGAAATGGCCTTGTTTGTGCAGAGTAGACGTTAAACCCCATTCTCTCTCTCATTTATGTTTTTGTTCCCTTTGTTTTATGAAACATATTTCAATATCAGCATAATATATTCGTTCAGTATTCTATCCAAATAATTACACCCCTTGGACTCCAGGACTCCGAGCCAGCGGAAGCAGTATTTGAGATGTTCTCCTTACTTCCGCCGGTGGGATTGTTCAAGTCTCCGGCTGGATTACATATGGCACAACTAGACCCGAACCACCAGCCAGCACCATGAATAGCTGAACAATTCTGAATATTGTCCTTGTCAAAAGTTACAAATGGGTAGTGTAACAACTCCGTCATGCAATCGGCTAAACTCGACTTCACCGGGTCGTAAATCCAATTTGTAAGCATATATCCCATGGAGGAATTCCCTATTTTAAAATCAGAACCCTTCATTATGTACGATTGACCGGCGGATTTCACAAACTCCATGTAAAATTTAACAACACTGGATCGAGTGAGAAGATAAATATTTTCCAGTCCAAGCCAGTACTCGAAACTGCTGAACTTAAAGCCACTTTCGTATTCGTCCCAGGTTCGATTGAATTTGAAATCTGGCTTCAAATGTCGCATGAGGATGGTGCGTACTGGAGATCCCATGGTACACGCTACCCCAAATGGCTGTTGCGCACCAGAGGGAAACACGGTGTACAACTTGAGATCAGGGTCGGTGTATATCTCTTGATAGCCCTCATTACAATCTGAAACAGAAATAGGTAAAATATTTAGCGCATTAGAAAGAACAACGATCCAGGTCTATTTCATCGAAAGGTATTGCGTGGGACACAATCAAACTTATGTCAAACCAAATTGTAGTCCTTAGCGAACTTTATCATATATTGTTTGCTAACTTCATCGGTGTGGAAAATCAATCTCATTCCAAGAGATAACTTTACCCTTCGTTTATCTCTGGTAAAACCAGGGGCGTTTTAAGGTGTATCACGGCGGAGACTATACTATTTTCACGGATAGGGGGGTGGTTCTTGATTGATGAATCAAAACGATTGAATCGGACACAGGGGGTTATTCCCTTGGCCAGAGGGACCCTTTTGTCCGACGTGGGGCCCTTTTGTCTGCCTTTAGGGCCCTCCCTGGCCATGGCACATTTTCATTTTTCTCATCGGTTTTAGCATTTTTCTCGCGACGAGGCTGGCTCCCCCTGCGCCTAAACTATAAAACACTTTTGGGTAAAACCCGCGGACCATTTTGTAATTGGCAGCATTCTAACGAATCTTGCCAATCTGTAGCTACTGGGGGCGGATCTAAGTAACCGATTCACGCTTACTAATGGCCGGCAAGTTTTACCAGCGATAAACGAAGGGAAAAGTTATCTCTAGGATCGAGATTGGTGAAAAAGTCACACCAGTTAAAATAACAAGTATAAGTGCTCTAAATGAACCAGGGCCCTGTTTCTCGAAATCTTAACTAAAGATAAAATTTTAGTAGATACTTCAGTTTTAATTGACTAAGCACTAAAATCAATCTGATATTATTAAATCAAATTACTAAAATTGGATTTTATCTTAGATAAAATTTCGTGAAACGGCCTCAAGAAAACAAACATGCCGACATTGTAGCTATCTTAGAAATCCGGTATGCCTATATGCACACTTGTAAACGCATTTTTGACAGTATTAAAGCGTCTTCATTGGCTACCAGTTAGTGAACGAATACAATTCAAAATCCTTCTCATAACCTACAAGGCCTTGCATGACAAAGCTCCTGAATACATAAAAGAACTTCTCATTATGCATGGTCCTACTGGAAACTTACGATTAACGAATAAAAATCTATTGACGGTCCCGCTGTCAATCTTGCGATAGGCCGCCGTTCATTCGCATACTCTGTCCCTATTCTATGGGAATTCGTTACCCGTGTCAATTAGGCTGGCCAAATCTGTAGAAAGCTTTAAATCTCAGCTTAAAACGCATTTTTTCAACCAAGCTTATTCTTCTCAGTAGTTAATGAATTTGTTCAAACTTGAAAAAGCGCAATAGAAATTGCCGTAAAGTATTTTTGCGCTATACAAATTGAGACTTATTATTATTATTAAGTAGACTGACTCAAGTCTTTTTCCGATTGTGTATGCCATCTGCCAAATGGTGCGACTTAGTCCGGGCACAATTTCCTCTATACCACAGAAGAGTAGGACGTTAAACTCCATTTCATTGGCTTACCCATCATTAATCTTTCACACCGTGTTCCCAGAAATCCACCAACACAGACACACTTGCCACTTGTGTACTGTCCACCATGTAAACATATCTAAAACAAATGATACAATTTCAAAGATTAAATGTTTTGTGGTACTTGAACATAATGCTGGAACACCCTCTATTTCAACCTAAGTGCAGCCTAAAATAACCCTACTTTGACATATAATACAAATGACGATAACATTCGGTCATACCGTTTTAATTTCTTCACGCGTTCCTATCTACTACTAAGATTACAGATATTTGACGTATATTATATATTTTCCGTTAGGGTTGGATGGCCGAATGATTAGCAGGTGGGCGCTGTGATGTCTGTCTTGGAGTCACCCGGCGTGGTTTCTATTCTCCAGATGTACGTGACAAGGAGTAGGGTCGCATGTCCTATCTCCAGGGGCGGATCCAGGAATTTTTGCAGGAGGGGGTTTGCCAGGTTTCGGTTACGAAAATCTGCCATCATCGTCTCCAAATTACATAGGCATACATACAAATTGAGCTTTTTAAACAGAGAAATCGTTTTTTTATACTAATGTAGGATCACTTTGTGATGTAATTTCATTGATGTGTTATAGTGTATATTTGTATATATTTTATTTTATGATTTTAGTTAAAGTAGTAATTGACCAATGTCCGAATTGATATCTCGTTAATCTTTCATGCCTTTAACTGTTTGAGTTTATACTTAATGTAACGATATATATTACGTAATTATAGTTAACCCGCGTTCTTGCAATGTCCATATCTTCTTCTGTATTTAAACATCTGTTTCCTATGTTCAATTTAACATCTTATCAAATATTCTTATATTATCATTATGTAATTATTTTAATCCCAAGCTTGTATATATGTTCTATATTCTATTGTAACTTTAGTCTGGTGACCGGCTCGCCCTAGCGATACCTATCTCGTTATTGTGACCGTTAGCCAGTTTTAAACATACGTTTATTAAAAGTACAATTTTAACTATTTATCTGAGTTTTCGTCGTCAGTGTTGGAATAAGCTACAACCCCCAGAAAGAAACACTACGGCAATTGGTGGAGATGCCGGGTAGAGTATTTCGTTGCTCATATTTTCCGGTAAACCCTCTCAGCGAGTAAAGTCACAACGACATGGATATGGAACGCTATTTTCCAGCAGCAGCTTTGGCCGTCATCAGGTATATGGACACCTTGCCAGTAACCTGGAACCTGAGACAGGAGAATGGTTACACAGAAATATGTTTCAAGTGGAATAATTCTATTCATCGTAATCCAGAGAAGAAGCATCGTTCTTCAGCAAAGAAAGAGCGTGATCAACGGCGTCGTCAAGAATTTCTATCTAGGAAAAGTGACTTTCAGCAGGTATCGTTAATTTCTTCTAAACGAAGTGATATATATAGGCCCAGGGTGCCTAAAACTGTTGAAGTGGCCGTTGAGACCGACTCATTGCCTTTGGTTTCGGTGGGAACAATGTGTTCTGTGGAAAGTGTGAATCAAGGTTGTCAAACGGACATCGGAGGACCAGCGATTACAGATAGCGTTTGTCTAAATGTAAATCAATCGACTGTGAACAAAAATGTGAATGCTGATGTAAACCACCTTCGTAGACGGGGCGCAACAACCAAATCAACTCAGGAAGTTATCAGAAAACGAATAAAAAGGGACAAACAAGAATATTTTATTCGTTGGAATGGTCTCCCGACAATGATGAATTCGTGGGTGCCCGAGGAAGATTTGGATGACCTTGCTAAAATATATATTAAGGACCACGCGAAGAAAATACCTGGACCTAAGTTAAGTGACCAGTCTAACGCTCGATATGACCAGCATGTTGCATATCTGCAACATCACCGTGCACGAATGCGGCAGAATGTGTGGCATAATGGTCGAACGTTTCCCTAATTTGATTGACAATTTGTGTAAATATTATCTTTTATGATTTTTGTTAGTTGTTTTTCTTGTATTTTGATGTAAATTTTGTATTGTGTTCATACCAATACTTTACGTTCTTGTTTTGGCGATTTTTCAAATCTATATAAATTAAAACGAAATTGTTAATGGGATATGATTGGTCTCTCCTCTACACAAACATGTGTATAAGTGCTAGAAAGTTCAAATGTTCGCGACACTTGTTCTTCAACCCAGACTTATCACATCACATTATTTATTTTTTTCTCATCCACAGAAACATAATTCTGCATTCTTTACAAAGGGGTCATTCCGTTAAGTTTACTCAATATTATTTAGTCCCCTCATTAGTTCATACAAATTATACTGTACTGATATTAGAATTAACATTATATCCTTCATATTGAGATCATATAAACTGTTACATTAATATTTCATTTATATGTACCTTTGAAGTTCACCATTTTAAATTTACATGGTTAATTCCTTCGTGTGATGTTTAGTATGTCGTATTTTGTAGGTTTTATTTTATTAATTGAATTAGAACACCTACAGTGTGATTTATTGTTTGCTTTTACGGAGAAAAGCGTTTTTCGTGGTGACGGGGTGTTGTTATAGTGTATATTTGTATATATTTTATTTTATGATTTTAGTTAAAGTAGTAATTGACCAATGTCCGAATTGATATCTCGTTAATCTTTCATGCCTTTAACTGTTTGAGTTTATACTTAATGTAACGATATATATTACGTAATTATAGTTAACCCGCGTTCTTGCAATGTCCATATCTTCTTCTGTATTTAAACATCTGTTTCCTATGTTCAATTTAACATCTTATCAAATATTCTTATATTATCATTATGTAATTATTTTAATCCCAAGCTTGTATATATGTTCTATATTCTATTGTAACTTTAGTCTGGTGACCGGCTCGCCCTAGCGATACCTATCTCGTTATTGTGACCGTTAGCCAGTTTTAAACATACGTTTATTAAAAGTACAATTTTAACTATTTATCTGAGTTTTCGTCGTCAGTGTTGGAATAAGCTACAACCCCCAGAAAGAAACACTACGGCAGATGCAAGGCATTATTTTTTTATGTAGCTGAGCAGGGTTTGTCCCCCCCCCCTGGATCCGCCCCTGATCTCGGCGGTTTCTTCCCACAGCTAAGGACTGCTACGGGCAAGCGAATTATTGACGTTAAACCTCAATTCTCCCTCTCCCTCCCTCTATCCCCCTCTCTCTTCCACAGAGATGGTCACCTGCCGCTGATTCTTTAGATGACCATATGATGAAGCGGTTTCTAGAGTCATGCTGGTTAGACTGTTACAGTAGTTGGGGCGAGCGAAAGATGACGATTTTCAGTATGCTAATGTAATCTATTATGCATTGTAATTATATGTATCCAGAAAGTAAAACTGAACTGTGGCATTGTTATTCCTGATAAGACAAATTGCTCATTGCGATAGTAAGAAGAAAATGCCCAACGTGAAAAGGAATCCTAAGAAGTGAATTACACATACTAGACGATAAGAAGACTATTGAAATAATAAGTAGCAGAAGAGCGTACGATTGAAATGTTGGATGTGGGACGAATTTGGCTTATGGAGTTTCCACATCTTACCAACGACCAACGACTTATGGCACGCACAGTACTACACTATTATGAGGTGCAGGGATGCACTACACGCAAAACCGACAAGTTAAACTCGCGGAAAGGAAAAACCACATATAGATATTGCTAGTAATAGACAACAAATAATATCAAATTACGTCAACTGATCCGAGATGCTAGCCGTAAGCGTCCGCTGTGTTCCACAGTCCAATACCTAATATGATGAAAGCTTCACTGAACATGAAAAAAACAACACAAAAACAATAGAAGTGTGATTCGATATCTATTTACCCCTTTACTAACGATACGTACGCTATCTGATTTCGAAAATTATTTCGAAAATGATTTAAGTTTTAGTTTAAAGGAGCTAAATCGCAAATATTCGGGAGAGATGGGTTTAACGTCCACTAGGTCATTTCAATAATTCAATGGCGCGTAGGAGACCTGAGTGCCCACAGAAAACCCACGAGGTTGGCTACTTTAAACATTTAAACATATAATAAAATCTCATTTCTTCTGTCGTTAGGGTTTTACAACTGAGAAAGGGCTGGAAATTGCAACACCAACAGTTGGAATTCGAAATAAGGGTATGACATATTGCCGCTCTCGGGCCAAAAATGCCCTTGTAGCTCAACACGTACAGCGGATGGCGTTTGTCCATCGTCATTAGTCCAGTCGGGGTAGAAAATTAGAAAATTAAAAAAACATTTTAATTCATTTAAAGTTAAGACAAGAACTTACCGGTGAAGTTTGTTTCTTTTCCAGGTACACCCCACCAGGTACTGCTGCAGCATTACTACACATCTCTGACATCACTCCTTGATTCAAGCGACAAGTTATCGTGGGTTTCAAATACGTTATAGAGAAACAGTCCGTGTTCCAAGAACATCGCATAGAACAATCAACCACACTTCGCGCTTGATGAATTTCGTAGGCTTCGTAACGATGAAGTACCGAATTCGGACAATAAGTTGGTCGGAAAAACTTCCCGATGATTGCATGGCCGGGTAGAAAGAGGGATAAAACCGTGAAGCAGATACATAAATTCATCCTCCTTTGAGTCCTGTCAAGGAATTTTGATTAGGTTGTATGATTTGAAATCATTTTAAACCTTTCTAGTTAAAAGCAGTTAGTGTTTTTGATGACAAAAACTGGTGATTATTAATAGACGGAATTAATCTATAGTGCTATTTCTTTCATTTGAACATTATGAACACCGTCATCGTCATACCTGCAAACTAAGCCGATTGTTTATTCGGTAATATTCGTTGGTTTTTGCAGGGAATGACGCATTTCTTCAGGTCTTTAGCAACTTGGGACAGAAAAACCAGATTCTCGTAAAAGTAAATATTATCATTCCAAATATTCACCACGTGTTTTATTTACATATACCGACATCATGGAATAACAATTTAACCTGTAAATGAGATAAATTCACTTTCTTTGGCGAGAGAGAGAGAGAGAGAGAGAGGGAGAGAGAGAGAGAGAGAAATGGGGTTTAACGTCCACTCGACACAAACAAGGTCATTTCGGGACTAACACATGGTTTAATTTTATTCCAATAATTCTCTTGCGCGTAGGGTTCTTTAGCAGTGGGAGGAAACAACAGGACCCGGAGAAAACCCACGGGGTTTGACAGGTGATCATACTCCTTGTCACGTACAACCGGGCATTCGAAACCCCACCAGTTGACTCAATGACAGGATTTATGATACAGCACGCACGCGCTTACCATTCGGTCATCCACCCTCCATCCCGTTCACCTAGAAATAGAAACAAGTGAAAATGAAATGAAGTGAAATGGGGTTTAACGTCCACTCAACACAAACTAGGTCATTTCGGGACTAACATATGTTTAATTTTATTTCAATAATTCGCTTGCGCGTAGGGGTCTTTAGCAGTGGGAGGAAACCGGAGCGCCCGGAGGAAACCCACGAGGTTGAGAAGGCGCCCCTATCTCCATGCCACATACGCTCACACCAGGGCTCGAAACCACAGCCGCAAGCCAGAGGTGACCGCCCAGCTAGAGTTTAAAGCGCGGCACTCTAGACCACTAGGCCATCCCAACCCACATGGGCTAATGAAGATGGGTATACGCCATACAGTATGCTATGAGGGAAATTTTGCCAGGGCAGCGGAACTTTGGCCTACTCCTATATCGAAATCCATGCCAGTGTCTACACAGGACCTCGTTTTTTGTCCCATCCGAACAACTAGACAGCGAACAACTAGACAGCTGTTCTGGTCACTGAAACCAAGAGTGAGCACTGCCTATCAGGCCCGGTCGTATAACAATGTAATATGAATGTATATAAACTGATTTACTCTAATTTCTAATAAATTATATTCGGGCGAAATATATGAAACCATGACGTCTGGTTATTCCATTCTAAACCAGTAGTGTTCTCCTATGTGGATATTTGTAGCCCCGTCCATCGAGTCGCTTCATTACAAATGGCGCCCGGGAGCATTCTGACACGCGATTCGTGTGTCAATTTTAAAAAGCTCACAATAAGATAACATCGTCAGGCCCGGATCCAGGATTTGGTCGAAGGGGATGGGGCGGGGGATACATTGGAGCAAAGGGTAATAATCAGGTTTGGTGTAGACCCCAGCGGAGACAATGCGGAAATCATGTTTATATCATCTATTAAAGAGAAAATATGTGAACTACAACAGTAACAAATCCAACGAAAAAGAAAATCAACTATGTCACACTGGGTCTGAGGGGGTTTTATCGTTTTTTTAGGACTTCGAATTTTGACTAATGGTTTGAATTGTTCGTACTTGGTTTTATTTTATTTTATCTATATTGTAACCCATGTTTGTTACTTGTGTATATTTAATTTAATCCTTAGATACGAGCTTCTTTGAATACCGAAGTGTACATGCATTCAACATTTTAGGACAGTTACTCTGCCTGTCGGGCAGACAAAATAAACATTTTACCATTGGTACACGAATCGTGTACCATAATGCGTTTCAGCCACAGCTCTAGTAAGGGACTTGAGGAACGAGGTTACAAGCATTGCATTAAATCAAACGGCGTATGTAGACTGGAATAACCAGACGCTAGAAATTGACACTGCTGACTTATTTCGCCGAACATATATAACTGATTTGAAATTAGAGTAAAAACCGAAACCATTGAATGTAAATCAGTTTATATACATTCATATTACAGTATTATATGGCTTGCGAAACACTTGTGTCAATTTCTTGGTCCAAAATGTTAGCGATTTAGCTCCTTTAAAGGATAGCTCCAGAGTGTATTTATTACCGAAGATTCACACTGTCACACATTTAACCAACATAAACTGTTTCTGTAGTAGTATTTACATCCAACATTTGCAGATCAAAATAGTTTTCTTTGGGACGAAATAGTTTTCGGATGGGACGAAAAGCCTAAGTCCCGTCTATACATTACCGTGCACGTAAAAGACCATACGTTGTCCCTTGCCACGCCCCCCCCCCCCCGTCCTGTGCCACCGACAAAGAGACACTATCTCGACCAACACTTAGATAGAACACAAGACATCCAAGTTAAAGAAACAAAGTCATACTCACTGATTCACTGTGGTCCTGATATCTTGGAAATAAATAATCTATTGTCATGTCTTAATCTGGACATTCGACCTAATCACACCCGTTTATAATTAGTGCACGTGGTTCAATACTACACAAAAATCATTGATCAAAAAGCGAAGAATTGTGTTTTTGTTTTCTTTTGAAATTAGCAGTTCAATAACACAGAACAATTATCAGTCAAAAAACAAAGAATTTTGTTTTTATCTGCCTTTGAAATGTGCAAATGTTGGATATAAATACGGCTACAGAAACAGTTATTGTTTATATTGATTAGATGCATAAAAATACACAAATTTAAAAAGCCTCCAAGGCGCTTAAAATAGACCAATGTAGTAAAAACTGGAAACCGATATAAGACTAACAGGAACCGGAGAAAAGAAATGAAATGAAATGGGGTTTAATGTCCTACTGTTCTGCTCCAACCGGGCTAATGAAGGTGGGCATACGCCATACAGTATGCTATGAGGGAAATTTTGCCCGGGCATCGACACTACGGGCGACTCAAATCGAATTCCAACTAGTAAGGGATCTTTTACGTGAACTCCAATGTGTAAATGGGGCCTATGGTTTTCGGGTCACCCTAACGACTAGACAGCTGTCCTTGTCAGGCCCCCCGTCCTGCATCACTGACAAAGAGAAGCCACGCCGGTCGGTGGATAAGAGGGGGTGGTTTGGGGGACCAAAGAGCCCCTATATTAATGACAGGCTTAACTAAATGCCTACTTTTGTTTACCACGTGTATGTGATTTATCTGTGTGCTGTGTGTGTCTGAATCGTTTTCGGGTCTAAAGGCAGTACCTAGTAACTCACTTGTTTCTTATCTTGAGAAAACAGAGGGTAATGTAGCTTATCCGTTGCTTTGACTATTAAGTTACTTGGTTCTTCTGTAGCATACTAGACAAATGAAGGAAGCTGCTAGGTTGTATCATGGGTGTAACTGCTTCAAAATCAAAAGATTAGAATATCTAGTACAACAACAGGAAGTACATACTCTTGTAACTACACATTTGGTCCTTACTTAAAATTGATAAAAAAAATAGTGAGTTACTAGGTTTTGACTTTTGACGAGGGAGTTATGGTTATGGTTATCACGTGATTTGTAAAAAACGGCAGCCATTTTGAGATCATGTGATATCAACTATGTCGATGATTATCTTATATAAATGAATCGCCCGACAATATACGCTTGACACGGAAACAATAGCGAATTTAATCGCCGGCGAAAAATATTCGGCCGAAAATATCTAACGTGCTAGATACAAGCGATTGATCGGGCGAATGGTTCGTCGATCAGAATCGTCGTCGCCCTGAAGGGGCACACGGGCGAATTTTTAGAGCGATTTTAAAAATCGTCGCGATCGGGCGATAAAATACGCTCGTCTGTCCCCCACTTTAGATGGCTCTACACTATTTCCAAATTCTTTTAATATCCATATATTTCACATCGTACAAAATTATATTAAAGAAACGAAAAGATTCACATGTACTTTGTAGCTAGTATTATCGACAAGTCACGTGATCGGCGTAATTACTCGTACGCTCTCGAAACATTCGGTACGTGTGCCCGTTCGTTATTGGCCGTAATAAATCGCTGGCGAATGTCAATAGCTGCGATCGGGCGAAAAAATTCGCTCGTCTGTCCATAGCATTAGCAAATTTTTATGCAATTCAGGTCGTTGTAGTCTGGCTATAAAGCCAATTTAATCGAATAAATGATGGCGCTGTAGCCCATATTTTGGGCAGTTAAAAAAGTAGTGAAATGAATTTTCAATGCTTTTATTGCCACATGTGCAATATGGATTTTTTACGATATTTGATTTATTAAGATAATAATTTAGACCACTACAGGTATGGCGTATACGATTATGGTAAATTGATAATTCTCTGATGTCGATGTTTCTTAACTTTGGTGGTTTTTATATTGGTTTTAAACTCAGATAAAGATATTGTGGATTTTAAACCGGGACGTAAACTATTGAACTGTCGGATGGTTTTAGGGAAAAAAGAGTTTTTTTGTTACTGTTAAACCACAAAGTGGTAATTTTAGATCATTACAGTTCATAAGATTATAGTTATTGTTATGATAACCGATTATCGCTTGGGGATAAGACGGTCCTGTTTTGTGAATAAGCTTATTATGTAATATACATAATCGTCTAATCTTTCTGCGATCGTGTAGATGCATAAATAGTGCATCCTGTTACCGTGCGGGCAGCTTTAAGCTGTAATTTCTCAGAATTATAATTGAACAGTTATCTCATACTTCGCAGCCATACTCAAGAATTGGTAAGATATAACATTTATATAATGTATTTAAGTTGGGTTGTGTTAATTGAAATTTAGCTCTACGTAGGTAAACCACAGATTGCCTCGTTTGGCATTTCTGTCCAAACGAGGTAAAACAAATGCCTCGTTGTCTGGAGTTCCAAAACAGGTTTTTTAAATTACCCTGTTTTTGGAACGAGGTATTTTGTTCAGAACGAGGCTTGGTAAAAATGCCTCGTTTACTAAACGTGTTTTTTTCAAGATAGTTATTAGTCAGTATTTCCTATCGGCGAATTTGTAAAAATTAAAATTTAAGTTATTTAATACGAAAATAAAACCAGTCCAAACTATGATATTATAATCAGAGAAATAGACAAGACAAGAATACACGCCATAGATGTAGGTGTAAAGCAGCATCACCTACCTCGATTGATTTATTGGCCCAATCAGTTATAGGTGTTAAGAAACAACTGTGGTGTTGTGACAATTTATTGGGGTCAATAAATTAATCAAGGTAGCTATGTGTCTGCAATAGTTTTACACCTAACTGATATCTCAGACAACAAATTAGTGTTTATCTAATAATAATAATTTATTCTTGATATAGCGCATTCTACAAACATAACATAATAAAATAAAAATGCATGGCAAAGTCTCAACGCGCTTTACATGGGTAATAAAAATAAATTATGATTTAAAAATTCAACAATGATATAATAACGTCTAGTGAATAAAAATACGTACAAGACAGTAAAAGCGATTTTGACTAGTAAGATATTTCATCACAGAATGAAGCAGCATGTGAAATGACGCTTGAAGAGCATGGTTTTTTATTGAACGTTTAAAACTATTAATGTCTTTCTCAGCGCGAATCTCAATAGGGAGATTATTCCATAATGAAGGTGCATAGTGCCGAAAAATCCTATTTCCATAAAATTTATTGTTTGTTCTCTTGTGTTCACCGATGGGATAGTCCAAAGATGGAGCCTTTTTGAATCTGGTAGATTTCGGTGGTTGTTTTACAGATAAGAGTTCGTTGAGATAGGCCGGAGCCATATTGTTTACTACCTTGAAAATAGTTAGTAGTACTTTAAATTCAACACGCTCAACTATGGGGAGCCAATGGAGATTGAAAAGCACTGGTGTGATATGATCAGTCTTTTTCGTTCGAGTGACCAACCTGGCTGCTGCGTTATTAAACCCTGGAGTTTCTTTATTTGTGAAAGGCTAATGTTATGATACAGAATATTACAGTAATCCAGTCTTGAAGTAATCATGGCATGCACTAGTTTCTCAGTAGTTGTCGGACTAAGAAGTCTACGGATACGCCCAATCTTGAACAGTGCATACGAAACACTACGACAAGTCTGCTGAAAAAAACTTTCTAGGGAACAATCTGAATCAAACATTACACAAAGGTTTCGAACTGAACTGATATAAATAATCCATTCTTATTAATCAAAAAAAGCAATTAATTTCATTTCTTATTTCCAATACGCCAGTTTATTATTTATATTTATTGTAAAAAAAAAATACTTGACTATAGGTGTTAAGAAACAACTGTGCTTTATTTCCCATTTAATTGACAATTGGTATAAGCCAACAAATTCATAGCTGCGCGTTTATGTAATTTTGCTCCAATAATATTTTGTGCAATGTTATGGGGTTTCGACAATGCTATAATAGTCAAGTTATTTTTTACAATAAATATAAATAATAAACTGGCGTACTGGAAATAAGAAATGAAATAACTTGACTATAGGTGTTAAGAAACATCTGTACTTTATTTCCCATTTAATTGACAATTGGTATAAGCCAACAAATTCATCTCTGCGCGTTTATGTAATTTTGCTCCAATAATATTTTGTGCAATGTTATGGGGTTTCAAGAGAAACAGTCAATGCTATAGTCAAGTTATTTTTTTACAATAAATATAAATAATAAACTGGCGTATTAGAAATACTAAATGAAATTATATGCTTTTTTGATTAATAAGAATGGATTATTTGTTATATTTACACCAAATAAACACAAATTTGTTGTCTGCGATATCAGTTAGGTGTAAAAGTATTGCAGACAATAGCTACCTTGATTAATTTATTGGCCCCAATAAATTGTCACAACACGACAGTTGTGTCTTAACACCTATAACTGATTGGGCCAAAAAATCAATCAAGGTAGCTGATGCTGCTTTACATCTACATCTATGGCGTGTATTCTTGTCTTGTCTATTTCTCTGATTATAATATCATAGTTTGGACTGGTTTTATTTTCGTATTAAATAACATAAATTTTATTTTTTACAAATTCGCTGATAGGAAATACTGCTAATAACTATCTTGAAAAAAAAAACACGTTTAGTAAACAAGGCATTTTTACCAAGCCTCGTTCTGAACAAAATACCTCGTTCCAAAAACAGCGCAATTTAAAAAACCTCGTTTTGGAACTCCAGACAACGAGGCATTCGTTTTACCTCGTTTGAACAGAAATGTCAAACAAGGCAATCTGCGGTTTACAGTGTAATTAATTTAAACGAAGCTTGTTTTATTATAGATTCAATATGATAATTCCATTTAAGGTCATCTTCGATATATACACCTAGATGTTTATGAACGGAAGCTGTATGTAGATACGTGCTTTGAAATTTAATATTTAAAGGAAATATGACACTTTTGTTAGTGAAGATCATTAATTTAGTTTTTTTCAGGATTAAAGGTTATTTACCATTTATTAGCCCACATACACAACTGGTTTAAATCATAATTCAGTGCAGCTTCAACATTAGATAAATCTGTTGAAGAGGAACATAGCCTCTTGTCATCAACAAAAAATCTCGTTAAGCCTTTAAGTTGATCAGATACATCGTTTATATAAATCAAAAAAAGCAGAGGACCAAGAATAGAACCCTGTGGTACCCCGGAATTGGTAGAAAAAGTATCGGATAAACAATTTTATAGCATAAGAATTTGATTTCTATTATACAAGTAAATTGAAATTAATTCGAGACAGTCATTTTGGATTCCACAATTGTTCAATTTATGCAGCAATCCTTTATGCAAAACTTTGTCGAACGCTTTGGAAATATCGCAGAACACTAAGCCCGTGTATTCTTTTTTTCTAAAGAATTACAAATGTATTGATATATTTCTATGGGTTGATGTACCGTAGATATGCCTGGTAAAAACCCCGATTGGTGCTTATTAAAAAGTTCATTTTTTGAGAAATGAATTAAAAGATTCTGATGAATCAATCGTTCGAAGACTTTAGATATACTATTCAGTAGGGAAATGGGTCTATAATTTTTTGGATCCAACCTATCACCTTTTTTATACAGTGGGATAACATTGGCTTGTTTCCATTTACTCGGAAATATTTTCTGTTTTATAATTACTTTGAAAACTAAACTGTCACCAAGCCTAGAAACATTCAAAACTAATTTAAAACTTTTAGGTACCCAGTCTCTAATCCTCTTTATCTGTCATTTCTGCTTCTTTATATCTACCCCCTCCCCTCTCTCTCTTTTTAAGTTTAGAAATATGAGAAAGGAAGATATTTTACATGTCCAACAGCTAGCAATGATAATTTCGAACACGCTTTTAAAATTATAATGTAATGTCAGTATTTGTCCTGCATGCTACTATGTGAGATAGACTGGGGTACAATGTCTCATCGACACCAAAAAAAAGGAGGTTAGTTCCAGCCATTATGTTACCTAAAAGGAGAAATCCAACCTGGACTAGATACCAAAGCCAAATGCAATCGATATTGCCCTATGAACGTATTGATTATTTGAATATATCAACCTGGATGTAACACCAAGTTTTACATTTATTTACATGTACTCGTGAAATTAACACAACAATATGTCACCAACGCATGTAGTTTGATACGCTTTACGCCTACGTTGAATCACAGGCCTGGATCCAGGATTTCGTCGGGGGGGGGGGGGGGCACATTGGAGAAAAGGGTAATACGTTGCAACCTTGGATTGCTTGGGCAGAGACAATGCGAAAATCGTCTTTATATCATCTATTAAAGAGCAGATATGTGAACTACAAAAGCAAACGAAAATGAAAATCAACTATGTCATTGGGGCAGAGTTGGGGAGGGGGGGGGTCGTTGTGGGCGGGCCCGTGCTTTTAGAATAAACCAATGATTGTTTCCAATATGTTTCACAATCACTAAATACATATACACATGCTACCTTAGGATAATATGATCAGGTCGTTACATACTAAGTGAATATTAATAGAGATAAACCACTATCGAAATACAATACTAGCTACAAAGTACATTTAAATCTGTTCGTTTCTTTAATATAATTTTGTACGATGTGAAATATAAAAGAATTTGGAAATAGTGTAGAGCCATCTAAGCAAATGTTTATGCAATTCAGGTCGTGGTAGTTTGGCTCTAAAGCCAAGTTTATCGAATAAATGATGGCGCTGTAGCCCATATTTTGGGCAGTCAAAAAAGTAGTGAAATGAATTTTCAATGCTTTTATTGTCACATGTGCAATGTGGATTTTGAACGATATTTGATTTATTAAGACCATAATTTAGACCACTACAGGTATGGGCGTATACGATTATGGTAAATTGATAATTCTCTGATGCCGATGTTTCTTAACTTTGGTGGTTTGACTTTAGTTTAAATAAAAAAAAGCAGAGGACCAAGAATAGAACCCTGTGGTACCCCGGAATTGGTAGAAAAAGTATCAGATAAACAATTTTTCTAACATAAGAATTTGATTTCTATTATTCAAGTAATTTGAAATTAATTCGAGACAGTCATCTTGGATTCCACAATTGTTCAATTTATGCAGCAATCCTTTATGCGAAACTTTGTCGAACGCTTTGGAAATATCGCAGAACACTAAGCCCGTGTATTCTTTTTTTCTAAAGAATTACAAATGTATTGATGTATTTCTATGAGTGGATGTACCGTAGATATGCCTGGTAAAAACCCCGATTGGTACTTATTAAAAAGTTCATTTTTTGAGAAATGAATTAAAAGATTCTGATGATCAATCGTTCGAAGACTTTAGATATACTATTTTATACAGTGGGATAATATTGGCTTGTTTCTATTTACTCGGAAATATTTTCTGTTTTATGATTACTTTGAAAACTAAACTGTCACCCAGCCTAGAAACATTCAAAACTAATTTAAAACTATTATGGCACCCAGTCTCTAATCCTCTTTATCTGTCATTTCTGCTTCTGTAAATTCCCCATTAGTGACGACTTCACATCGTGTTTCAGTGTACTGCATCTTCAATGACGTCATCAACAAGAACAACAAATACCACGCTTCGGCTCTACAGTTTTATATATCAAGCTGCCTACATATGGTACAATGCATAACACATTACAATAAAGTCATTCTCTCTAACCACATCCAGTCAGAGAGTCTGCGATAGAGAAACGCTATATCCTCTCCCTTCAAGAACTACATGGCTGTCTGCCTTAGCGCCCAAGTCTACTTACTTGGATATACCTACATTATTCAATTGGCCAAATATTACGTAATTAATTATAACGATTGGTTTAAAAGCCCATCACATGTTTTTAAACCTTAGATATACCCTATACCTTGCATACCAAATTTGTGGAATTGATTTTAATATGTACCTGTCTGCTATCGACACCCCTGGTGAATCTGGTGGCATGTAACACAATGTTGTGCTTTGCCTGTTTATTTAACCTCCTTTGTCTGATAAGCAAACTGTACTGAATTTTAAATCTGATATGGTGCAGTAGCCAGACAAACACAAACGAATCGGCAGAGACTATGCGGGGCGTGTAAAACTTAACTTGGGACCGGCAGGTCTAGCGTTTAGACTAGATAGTCGCCATGTAAGTTAATTGGGAGTTGGCACCCAAGGGTGTCA
This sequence comes from Patella caerulea, assembly GCA_036850965.1. Taxonomy (NCBI): domain Eukaryota; kingdom Metazoa; phylum Mollusca; class Gastropoda; family Patellidae; genus Patella; species Patella caerulea. The sequence goes on from JAZGQO010000008.1 coordinate 44,535,053, forward strand.
AGTCAAGTTATACCATGGCTCACTCAACTCCAGCTAGTTACGAAGTCTTAAGTTTTGTACTTGATATGTGATAAGAAGAATGCAGTATTATAAGATGATAAACCGGTGTTGTGATCCAGAACCTAACAAAAAGAATCCGAAAATGTAACACCGTCCCCCTGCACCTACAATTAACTACAATTTGTACGCGGACGACTCACCAATTTATATAGCATTGGCGCCGTCTTCTGGACCATCTAAGATATGCAAACATGAGGCATGTTTATCAGAGACTTCCCGGCTCATTCCCACTTGTCAGTAATGCAAGACACAGGCCTGACAAGGATGACTGTTTAGTCGTTCGGATGGGACGACAAAACGTGGTTCCATGTACACATTGGCATGTACGTAAAATATCCTTTGACAGTGGGAATTTGACATAAGAGTAGACCGTAGTGCCGCTGTCCGGGCAAAATTTCCTTCATAGCACTTTGTATGGCATATACCCGTATTGATTCGTTCAGTAGGACGCTAAACCACATTTCATGTTGTTTATCATAGATATTCGCAAATGGATGGACTCATATTTATTAAAACTCAACGATAACAAACAGAAATAATGAAAGTTGGTAGCAGGAAATAACTACTAAAATCTAAAAGAGAAAACTATCTCCATTACACCATTATCTTTGTGGTTTGTTTTTGTCTCTAATCTGGACACGAAGACAAATTTCGACCACGTGTAAAAATTTTAATTTTCAGATTTATAATATTGGACAAATAAGTTCTTCATTGATCGTGGCACAGGTAAAATGCTGCTGGTAAACACTATGCTTACATCAAGACTTCTGGAATTCACTTTTGTACAATCTACCTAAAAAAAAAAAAAATATAAAATGACAATAGAAATTTCAAAATAAAACAGCCCGGATCATAACCAAGATTAAACCAAATAAACTCCAATTCTGAAAGATCCCCATTGGTCTCAAGTCCGTCAACGTATCAGTTTTAAAATACGGTATATTAAGTATTCTGCTCTAAATGACGATTCTTCACCGCTGTACCTCAGAGATCTTCTCATCACCAATAAACCTTTCAGAACCCTTCGATCACAATTAAACAACCTCTCAATTAAGCTTATTTGGAAAACCAACTCCGATGATAGATGTTTCGCAGTAGGTGCTCCAAATTTATGGAATTGAATATGAAACGAAACCAAAATGCAAATTATATTAAAAGTTTTAAAAAGTATCCCAAAACCGAACTTTTGAATCAAATATACATGTATAACTGATTGAATACGGTTCTAGCTGTATTTGTGTCTGACATTTTACCATATGTACTAAATAATGTTCTCCGTTTTTTTTATGTCATTTTATGGATTAAAGTGCTGTGATTGTTGTAGTTTTTATTATTAGTTGGACATTTATAAATCGCTGGCGAGCAGCTCACTGAGTTGAATTGTTGGCGCTATATAAATCAATTATTATTTTTACTGAGGATGTTGAATTGTTGCTTTCGAGGCACAATATAAGCGCAATTTGTCTGAAATCAATAACATATACTAATTTCTATAGACACTGAATACTGTAGTAATATCGGACTTCATTGTTGTGTTTCCTTCGTGATCGTAAAATAAAACTTCAGGTTAGTTTGTTTCTACAACTTTATTATTTAACTCCGTGCAATGCTTCTTTGTTTTATGTTCTCAATAAAGTATAGATGATAGCTGCTAGGAATATCTGAGTGAGTTCTGATGAATTGCGCTTAAAACTCGTTACTATAACACCCTTATTTCTGTACACTATAGACTGGTCATGACGTTGATTTCCTTCCCCGTTTTCCCCAGACCAAGGGGGTGGTGGGGGTCATTATCTTACCTGGTCTACCAAACGCATGTCATAAACAGATATAATGTGATGGATACTTTGACAATGGCAAGGATTTAACCAAAATTTCACTGTGGGATGGCCAAGTGGAATAGTATGCGGCACTTCAACCTCTAGCTGGTCACCTCTGGCTTGCAGTTGTGGTTTCGATCACTGATGCGCGCGTATGTGGCTTGGAGAGGGCGCCTTCTCAACCTAGTGGATTTACTCCGGGTCGACCGGTTTCCTCCTTCAAGAAAGTCCCCGTGCGTGCGCTAAGATAATAAAAATGAAAAACTAGATCTGCTACTGTCCCATGCAGATATGAAAGCTTTCATATTCATGGTCACGTGTCATTGATTGTATCAAGTATCCTAAATAAAAGGATAAGAAGAAAAAATTATCAAAATTGGTCTAAAACTCGCGAAGTTACAAATCTAAATATAGTATGAAACATTGCACCCAGTCATAACAATAATCTGAAATCAGCCGTGGGAGGAAACCGAAGGACACGGGGAAAACCCACGAGGTTGGACACCATACTCCATGTCACGTGCAACCTGGAAATCGAAACGATGCCGGTTGACTCAATGACAGACGTTACGATACAGCGCGCACATGCTAACCATACAGCCATTCAGGCTCCCTAAAATCGATAAATTGCTGACTTATAGCAAGAAACATTTCAACCGGGCATTTCAATCGAAACAACGCCAGTTGACTCAATGACAGACGTTACGATACAGTGCGCAGGTGCTAACCATTTAGCCACGCAACCTCCCTAAATTTGGCAAATTGCTGACCTACAAGGAGAAACATTTCAACCGGGCGGAATTTTCTATTTTAACAGTTTAATTTGCACGGTACCTTTAATTATCAACCGAATATTACAAAACTTTTAAAAATAAGCCCCCCCCCCCTGACCAGCTTAATTGTTCGCAATAAACGTTTGCCCCCTAAAATGAGCAAATTGGTGACTTTAATGTGAGAAACATTACTACCGGGCGAAATTTTCTGTTTTATCACTTTTACAGTACAGTACAACCGATTATTACAAAACTTTAAAAATAAAAGAGAAAGAGATAAATGCGGCTTAACCTCCATTCGACACAAACTAACATATAGATGGGACGAAAAACCAAGGTCCGGTGTACACATTGGAGTGCACGTAAAATATCCCTAAGCAGTTGGAATTCGATACTGTTGAATAAGCTCTATACGATGACTATGCAAACCATTATTAATCGATGAAGGTGTTAAAATGTACACAATATAAACAGTATTAATCTAAATCAATAACATAAATGATTAAAAATATTTTTTTTAGATAGTTTTAAAATAGAAAACAAATAATTATATCAAATCAAACCTATTCAATTTCAATTAATATGAGGACTGGCTGCAAAGTTCTAAGCCTATGTGTGCAAGACCTATATATTGTTGATGTTTCCTTTTATTTTTCTATATAGTTTCCATCAAAGCTCAATTTTTTCATCAGTTATTTACGGTGATTTTGGATTCGCAAAACGTTTTGAAAATATATTGATTCCAAGGCCACCACCCATTTTTGAAAGGAGGCTAACCAGAAAAGTAAAATAGATCACAAAATCACGAAGTAACACAGCTGTCAAGGTCAATTTTTTCATCAGTTGTTTTCGGTGATTTTGGATTCGCAAAACGTTTTGAAAATATATTGATTCCAAGGCCACCACCCATTTTTGAAAGGAGGCTAACCAGAAATGTATTGATTTCCCAGATTTGAGACAAAATCGCGAAACTGCGATCCATTTGATTATTTTCAAGCTGTTAATCGGAGTTATTCACGCGAAAACAACTTTGTCGGCACGGAAAACATCAAAGGCGAAATTTGAAATTTTGAAATTTGCAAATACCAAAAATTCGACAATGAGCTAGGCTATCCCCAAATGTATTAATTTCAAAGATAAGAAACGAATTCAACAAACTACGGTCTGTTCTGATAATTTACATGCCCGTTAATGTCCATTTTTCACTATTTCTGATATTCAATTCAATATGGTGACTATCCATTGACTTAAATCAAAATTCTACTGCCAACATTTTATAGCCATCCCTTCAAGGATTCAGAAAATATAACCCCCGTGTCTGTATGTAAAATAGCAAAATGGCGTTTGAGGTTTTTACATTTCAAGATGGTGGCACTTCCGGATTGAGCTACAAACTCCATTTTTTGTGTACTAATCAGTGGTCTCGTAGCTAGTACCTAAAAAAAAAATTCAAGATGATTTGACCTATATTTCGTCGATTTTTTTGAAAATTTCGATCCTCAATTTCTCCAAGGGGAGATAATTTAGAAAATTTCCAAAGTATTTTTTCAAGTCGCATCATTAAGGTTTACTTACATATTAAATTTCATGAAAATCGTAAAACTACTAAAGAAGTTGTCGAGTTGGTCTAAACTTCCGGTTCGAAATCACAGCGACGAATTTTCGAAATTCGAAAATCCGAAATTGCAGATTTGAAGTAAATGTCTCAAAGTACTCATAGAAAAAAGAATTAATTAAATAGGTCAAATAGTCACAAAGTTACAGCATTGTAGGTCAAAAGCATTCGTTCGTAAAATTCGGTGATTTTGGATTCGAAAAACGTTTTGAAAATATATTTAATCAAGGTTCGCACCCCATTTTTGGGGGGGTAGGTCAAAGTTTTAGAAAGATCCTATGGTTAGATTCTAAAAAATATCCCTAAGCAGTTGGAATTCGATACTGTTGAATAAGCTGACTACGATGACTATATGTGTAGATTGTAGTCACCCACACTGCATGTGTCGCTTAACAATGAAAGGATGCCGTTTTCAATGTTCGATCCTTTTGTTCTTCTACTCCTGATATGTTGGATTGTTGATCGATGGTTTTATATGAAAGACTACCAATAAGACTCTTTGTAGAAGAAGTTCCCAAAAAATATTAAGTTGACTTTACGAGAAAGACCTCTAAACATGCTCCAAATTGTAAAAATACGACTTTTTGGATTTTCAATCTCTTTTTTTCGCCTATCCCTGATATTTAAAATAAATGATACAATGATTTCACACAACAGGCTAGCTATTGGACTCTCTATTGACAAAAGTTTCACAGCCCTCCCTTCATTATAACCGAAGTTATCGTGCCCTAAAGAATCAACAAATCAGCATGCCCATCTCTGCTTACCCTTGGCAGAAAATGCTCATCTTTGGACTCAATCATGACATTGTCCTAGTGAACGTCTACACCAAGTTTGAACATTCTAGCTCAATTAGAAGGAGAGTTATTGTGTTTCAAAGTCTCGGCCCTTCAAATTGCTACAACTTTTCATTTTCAATTCAAAATGGTGACCATCACGTGACCGAAATCAAAATTCTGCTCCCTATGATTTTTGGGCCATCCTTCAAGGATTCAGAAAATATAACTCCCGTGTCTGTAAGTAAAATAGCAAAAAAGCCTTAGGGATTTTTCATGTTTCAAGATGGTGGCACTTCCGGTTCGATCGACAAACTCCATATTTTGTGTAGGAATCAGTAATTACTTGTCGAGTATCGAAAATTTTTTTTAGGTCATTCTGACCTATATTTCGACGATTTTTTTGAAAACTTTGATCCTTAATTTCACCAAGGGGAGATAATTTAGAAAATTTCTAATTATATTTTTGAAGTCACATCGGTAAGATCTACTTGTATACTAAATTTCATGAAAATCGTACAACTATTAAAGAAGTTGTCAAATTGGTCTAAACTTCCGGTTCGAAATCACAGCGACGAATTTTCGAAATACGAAAATGTGAAACTGCAGATGAAAACGATTTTTTTCAAGGTATTCAAAGAAAAAAGAATTAGTAAAATCGGTCAAAAAATAACAAAGATACGACTATGCATTGTCAGTTTTTTCGTTCGTAAAATTCGGTGATTTCGGATTCGTAAAACGTTTCGAAAATACATTTAATCAAGGTTCGCACCCCATTTTTGGGGGGGTAGGTCAAAATTTCAGAAAGATCCTATGGATAGATTCTGAGAAATCCGATTTGCAGAAAACACACAAAAAAAAAAATAATAACTAGATCTGCTACTGTCCCATGCAGATATGAAAGCTTTCATATTCATCGTCACGTGTCATTGATTGTATCAAGTATCCTAAATAAAAGGATAAGAAGAAAAAATTATTAAAATTGGTCAAAAACTCGCGAAGTTACAAGTCTAAATATAGTATGAAACATTGCACCCAGGCATAACAATAATCTGAAAACTAAAGGGAAATAACTGAAACTTGTATTACTGTAATGAGACGAATGAGAAAATGAAATGAAAATGGCGGGAAAAAAAATTAAAAATGGCAGGTTGGACAGGCGACCTTACTCCTTGTCACGTACAACCGGGCATTCGAAAACACGCTAGTTAACTCAATGACAGGCGCGCGTGCTAACCATTCAGGCACCCAACCCCCTTTGAAATCAGACACGTGCAATATGTCATATTGGAAGAATAAGAAGTCGCTCACAACAAAATGGTAAATTAATGAGTTTAGGTCAAAAGGTTGAGCTACTGTTTTAGAGTACTTAATAGTTTTAAAGAGACACGTTAAGGGTTGTTCATAGTTAAATGAAAGTTTAATTTTAAATAAGACCAATAAAATTAGGATTTAATAATGCCAGACTAATATTTCCAATATGTTTGGTTATAAGTAGGAAATCGTGACGACTTCTTAAGCATGTTTTAAACAAAGGATCATGTTTGTTTAAACAAGAATGGCACTCTGCAATAAAAAAAAACTGGCAAAAGCAAGATTTCTATGCAGAAATTAAATAATTGCTAGAACCAGAAAAATATTTATCCACTATAATAAATAAGCAACATAGAGAAAATGGAATGAAATTGAATGGGGTTTAACGTCCGACTGTTCTGCTCCTAAAATGGGCTAATGAAGACGGGCATATGCCATAAAGTGTGCAATGAGGGAAATGTTACCCGGGCAGCGGCGGTTACGGCCTACGAGGTTGGACAGGCGACCATACTCCTTCACGTACAACCAAGAAATCGAAACAACGCCAGTTGACTCAATGACAGACGTTATGATACAGAGCGCACGTGCTAACCATTCAGCCACGCAACCTCCCTAAAATCGGCAAATTGCTGACCTACAGCGAGAAACATTTCAACCGGGCCAAATTTTCTATTGTAACAGTTTAATTTGCACGGTACCTTTAGTTATCAACCGAATATTACAAAACTTTTAAAAATAAGCTCCCCCTGACCAGCTTAAGCGTTCGCAATAAACGTTTGCCCCTTAAAATCGGTAAATTGCTGACTTTAAAGTGAGAAACATTACAACCGGGGGCAATTTTCTGTTTTATCACTTTTACAGTACCTTTGATTACCAACCGATTATTACAAAACTTTAAAAATAAAAGAGAAAGAGAGAAATGCGGCCTAATGTCCATTCGACACAAACTAGGTCATTTCGGGACTAACATATGTTTTTTAATTTTATTTAAAAACTCCCCTTGCGCTTACAAGTCTTTAGCCGTTGGGAGGAAACCGAAGGACACGGAGAAAACCCACGAGGTTGGACATCATACTTCATGTCACGTCCAACCTGGAGATCGAAACGACGCCCGTTGACTCAATGACAGACGTTACGATACAGTGCGCACATGCTAACCATTCAGCCATTCAGCCTCCCTGAATTCAGAAAATTGCTGACTTATAGCAAGAAACATTTCAACCGGGCGAAATTTTCTGTTTTAACAGTTTAATGTGCACGGTACTTTAATTACCAACCGATTATTACAAAACTTTTGAAAATAAGCTCCAACTGACCAGCTTAATCGTATGCAATAAACGTTTTCGCCTGAATTGAAAGTTCTGCGCGGAGAAAGTTCATCTCGATTTCCCGGCGTGGTTACCCTTGTCAGTGAGGCAGAACGGAGGGCCTGACAAGCACAGCTGTCTAGTCATTCGGATGGGACGAAAAACCAAGGTCCCGTGTACACATTGGAGTGCACGTAAAATATCCCTAAGCAGTTGGAATTCGATACTGTTGAATAAGCTCTATACGATGACTAAATGTGTAGATTGTAGTCACCCACAATGCATGTTTCGCTTAACAATGAAAGGGTGCCGTTTTCAATGTTCGATCCTTTTGTTCTTCTACTCCTGATATGTTGGACTGTTGATCGATGGTTTCATATAAAAGACTACCAATAGAAGAAGTTCCCAAAAAATATTATGTTGACTTAACGAGAAAGACCTCTAAACATGCTCCAAATTGTAAAAATACGACTTTTTGGATTTTCAATCTCTTTTTTTCGGCTATCCCTGATATTTAGAAAAAATAATACAATGATTTCACACAACAGGCTAGCTATTAGACTCTCTATTGACAAAAGTTTCACCGCCCTCCCTTCATTATAACCGAAGTTATCGTGCCCTAAAGAATCAACAAATTAGCATGCTTATCTCTGCTTACCCTAAGCAGAAAATGCTGATCTTTAAACTCAATCATAACATTGACCTAGTGAACGTCTACACCAAGTTTGAACATTCTAGCTTAATTAGAAGAAGAGTAATTGTGTTCCAAAGTCCCGACCCTTCTATTTTTCATTTTCAATTCAAAATGGTGACCATCACGTGACAGAAATCAAAATTCTATTCGCGACATTTTTTAGGCCTTCCTACAAGGATTCAGAAAATATAACTCCCGAGTCTGTAAGTAAAATAGCAAAAAAGCCTTATTGATTTTTCACTTTTAAATATGGCGGCACTTCCGGTTCGATCGACAAACTCCATATTTTGTTTACAAATCAGTAATTACTTATCTAGTATCCAAAAAAAAAATCAGGTCATTCTGACCTATATTTCGATGATTTTTTTGAAAATTTTGATCCTTAATTTCGTCAAGGGGAGATAATTTAGAAAATTTCTAATTATATTTTTGAAGTCACATCGGTAAGATCTACTTAGATACTAAATTTCATGAAAATCGTACAACTATTAAAGAAGTTGTCAAATTGGTCTAAACTTCCGGTTCGAAATCACAGCGACGAATTTTCGAAATTCGAAAATGTGAAACTGCAGATGAAAATGATTTTTTTAAAGGTATTCAAAGAAAAAAGAATTAGTAAAATCGGTCAAAAAATAACAAAGTTACGACTATGCATTGCCATTTTTTTCGTTCGTAAAATTCGGTGATTTCGGATTCGTAAAACGTTTCGAAAATATATTTAATCAAGGTTCGCACCCCATTTTTGGGGGGGTAGGTCAAAATTTCAGAAAGATCCCATGGATAGATTCTGAGAAATCCGATTTGCAGAAAACACACAAAAAAAAAAATAATAACTAGATCTGCTACTGTCCCATGCAGATATGAAAGCTTTCATATTCATGGTCACGTGTCATTGATTGTATCAAGTATCCTAAATAAAAGGATAAGAAGAAAAAATTATCAAAATTGGTCAAAAACTCGCGAAGTTACAAATCTAAATATAGTATGAAACATTGCACCCAGTCATAACAATAATCTGAAATCAGCCGTGGGAGGAAACCGAAGGACACGGAGAAAACCCACGAGGTTGGACACCATACTCCATGTCACGTGCAACCTGGAAATCGAAACGATGCCGGTTGACTCAATGACAGACGTTACGATACAGCGCGCACATGCTAACCATACAGCCATTCAGGCTCCCTAAAATCGATAAATTGCTGACTTATAGCAAGAAACATTTCAACCGGGCATTTCAATCGAAACAACGCCAGTTGACTCAATGACAGACGTTACGATACAGTGCGCAGGTGCTAACCATTTAGCCACGCAACCTCCCTAAATTTGGCAAATTGCTGACCTACAAGGAGAAACATTTCAACCGGGCGGAATTTTCTATTTTAACAGTTTAATTTGCACGGTACCTTTAATTATCAACCGAATATTACAAAACTTTTAAAAATAAGCCCCCCCCCCCCCTGACCAGCTTAATTGTTCGCAATAAACGTTTGCCCCCTAAAATGAGCAAATTGGTGACTTTAATGTGAGAAACATTACTACCGGGCGAAATTTTCTGTTTTATCACTTTTACAGTACAGTACAACCGATTATTACAAAACTTTAAAAATAAAAGAGAAAGAGATAAATGCGGCTTAACCTCCATTCGACACAAACTAACATATAGATGGGACGAAAAACCAAGGTCCGGTGTACACATTGGAGTGCACGTAAAATATCCCTAAGCAGTTGGAATTCGATACTGTTGAATAAGCTCTATACGATGACTATGCAAACCATTATTAATCGATGAAGGTGTTAAAATGTACACAATATAAACAGTATTAATCTAAATCAATAACATAAATGATTAAAAATATTTTTTTTAGATAGTTTTAAAATAGAAAACAAATAATTATATCAAATCAAACCTATTCAATTTCAATTAATATGAGGACTGGCTGCAAAGTTCTAAGCCTATGTGTGCAAGACCTATATATTGTTGATGTTTCCTTTTATTTTTCTATATAGTTTCCATCAAAGCTCAATTTTTTCATCAGTTATTTACGGTGATTTTGGATTCGCAAAACGTTTTGAAAATATATTGATTCCAAGGCCACCACCCATTTTTGAAAGGAGGCTAACCAGAAAAGTAAAATAGATCACAAAATCACGAAGTAACACAGCTGTCAAGGTCAATTTTTTCATCAGTTGTTTTCGGTGATTTTGGATTCGCAAAACGTTTTGAAAATATATTGATTCCAAGGCCACCACCCATTTTTGAAAGGAGGCTAACCAGAAATGTATTGATTTCCCAGATTTGAGACAAAATCGCGAAACTGCGATCCATTTGATTATTTTCAAGCTGTTAATCGGAGTTATTCACGCGAAAACAACTTTGTCGGCACGGAAAACATCAAAGGCGAAATTTGAAATTTTGAAATTTGCAAATACCAAAAATTCGACAATGAGCTAGGCTATCCCCAAATGTATTAATTTCAAAGATAAGAAACGAATTCAACAAACTACGGTCTGTTCTGATAATTTACATGCCCGTTAATGTCCATTTTTCACTATTTCTGATATTCAATTCAATATGGTGACTATCCATTGACTTAAATCAAAATTCTACTGCCAACATTTTATAGCCATCCCTTCAAGGATTCAGAAAATATAACCCCCGTGTCTGTATGTAAAATAGCAAAATGGCGTTTGAGGTTTTTACATTTCAAGATGGTGGCACTTCCGGATTGAGCTACAAACTCCATTTTTTGTGTACTAATCAGTGGTCTCGTAGCTAGTACCTAAAAAAAAAATTCAAGATGATTTGACCTATATTTCGTCGATTTTTTTGAAAATTTCGATCCTCAATTTCTCCAAGGGGAGATAATTTAGAAAATTTCCAAAGTATTTTTTCAAGTCGCATCATTAAGGTTTACTTACATATTAAATTTCATGAAAATCGTAAAACTACTAAAGAAGTTGTCGAGTTGGTCTAAACTTCCGGTTCGAAATCACAGCGACGAATTTTCGAAATTCGAAAATCCGAAATTGCAGATTTGAAGTAAATGTCTCAAAGTACTCATAGAAAAAAGAATTAATTAAATAGGTCAAATAGTCACAAAGTTACAGCATTGTAGGTCAAAAGCATTCGTTCGTAAAATTCGGTGATTTTGGATTCGAAAAACGTTTTGAAAATATATTTAATCAAGGTTCGCACCCCATTTTTGGGGGGGTAGGTCAAAGTTTTAGAAAGATCCTATGGTTAGATTCTAAAAAATATCCCTAAGCAGTTGGAATTCGATACTGTTGAATAAGCTGTATACGATGACTAAATGTGTAGATTGTAGTCACCCACACTGCATGTGTCGCTTAACAATGAAAGGATGCCGTTTTCAATGTTCGATCCTTTTGTTCTTCTACTCCTGATATGTTGGATTGTTGATCGATGGTTTTATATGAAAGACTACCAATAAGACTCTTTGTAGAAGAAGTTCCCAAAAAATATTAAGTTGACTTTACGAGAAAGACCTCTAAACATGCTCCAAATTGTAAAAATACGACTTTTTGGATTTTCAATCTCTTTTTTTCGCCTATCCCTGATATTTAAAATAAATGATACAATGATTTCACACAACAGGCTAGCTATTGGACTCTCTATTGACAAAAGTTTCACAGCCCTCCCTTCATTATAACCGAAGTTATCGTGCCCTAAAGAATCAACAAATCAGCATGCCCATCTCTGCTTACCCTTGGCAGAAAATGCTCATCTTTGGACTCAATCATGACATTGTCCTAGTGAACGTCTACACCAAGTTTGAACATTCTAGCTCAATTAGAAGGAGAGTTATTGTGTTTCAAAGTCTCGGCCCTTCAAATTGCTACTACTTTTCATTTTCAATTCAAAATGGTGACCATCACGTGACCGAAATAAAAATTCTGCTCCCTATGATTTTTGGGCCATCCTTCAAGGATTCAGAAAATATAACTCCCGTGTCTGTAAGTAAAATAGCAAAAAAGCCTTAGGGATTTTTCATGTTTCAAGATGGTGGCACTTCCGGTTCGATCGACAAACTCCATATTTTGTGTAGGAATCAGTAATTACTTGTCGAGTATCGAAAATTTTTTTTAGGTCATTCTGACCTATATTTCGACGATTTTTTTGAAAACTTTGATCCTTAATTTCACCAAGGGGAGATAATTTAGAAAATTTCTAATTATATTTTTGAAGTCACATCGGTAAGATCTACTTGTATACTAAATTTCATGAAAATCGTACAACTATTAAAGAAGTTGTCAAATTGGTCTAAACTTCCGGTTCGAAATCACAGCGACGAATTTTCGAAATACGAAAATGTGAAACTGCAGATGAAAACGATTTTTTTCAAGGTATTCAAAGAAAAAAGAATTAGTAAAATCGGTCAAAAAATAACAAAGATACGACTATGCATTGTCAGTTTTTTCGTTCGTAAAATTCGGTGATTTCGGATTCGTAAAACGTTTTGAAAATACATTTAATCAAGGTTCGCACCCCATTTTTGGGGGGGTAGGTCAAAATTTCAGAAAGATCCTATGGATAGATTCTGAGAAATCCGATTTGCAGAAAACACACAAAAAAAAAAATAATAATAACTAGATCTGCTACTGTCCCATGCAGATATGAAAGCTTTCATATTCATCGTCACGTGTCATTGATTGTATCAAGTAACCTAAATAAAAGGATACGAAGAAAAAATTATTAAAATTGGTCAAAAACTCGCGAAGTTACAAGTCTAAATATAGTATGAAACATTGCACCCAGGCATAACAATAATCTGAAAACTAAAGGGAAATAACTGAAACTTGTATTACTGTAATGAGACGGATGAGAAAATGAAATGAAAATGGCGGGAAAAAAAAATTAAAAATGGCAGGTTGGACAGGCGACCTTACTCCTTGTCACGTACAACCGGGCATTCGAAAACACGCTAGTTTACTCAATGACAGGCGCGCGTGCTTACCATTCAGCCACTCAACCCCCCTTTGAAATCAGACACGTGCAATATGTCATATAGGAAGAATAAGAAGTCGCTCACAACAAAATGGTAAATTAATGAGTTTAGGTCAAAAGGTTGAGCTACTGTTTTAGAGTACTTAATAGTTTTAAAGAGACACGTTAAGGGTTGTTCATAGTTAAATGAAAGTTTAATTTTAAATAAGACCAATAAAATTAGGATTTAATAATGCCAGACTAATATTTCCAATATGTTTGGTTATAAGTAGGAAATCGTGACGACTTCTTAAGCATGTTTTAAACAAAGGATCATGTTTGTTTAAACAAGAATGGCACTCTGCAATAAAAAAAACTGGCCAAAGCAAGATTTCTATGCAGAAATTAAATAATTGCTAGAACCAGAAAAATATTTATCCACTATAATAAATAAGCAACATAGAGAAAATGAAATGAAATTGAATGGGGTTTAACGTCCGACTGTTCTGCTCCTAAAATGGGCTAATGAAGACGGGCATATGCCATAATGTGTGCAATGAGGGAAATTTTACCCGGGCAGCGGCGGTTACGGCCTACGAGGTTGGACAGGCAACCATACTCCTTGTCACGTACAACCAAAAAATCGAAACAACGGCAGTTGACTCAATGACAGACGTTATGATACAGAGCGCACGTGCTAACCATTCAGCCACGCAACCTCCCTAAAATCGGCAAATTGCTGACCTACAGCGAGAAACATTTCAACCGGGCCAAATTTTCTATTGTAACAGTTTAATTTGCACGGTACCTTTAGTTATCAACCGAATATTACAAAACTTTTAAAAATAAGCTCCCCCCTGACCAGCTTAAGCGTTCGCAATAAACGTTTGCCACTTAAAATCGGGAAATTGCTGACTTTAAAGTGAGAAACATTACAACCGGGCGAAATTTTCTGTTTTATGACTTTTACAGTACCTTTGATTACCAACCGATTATTTTCTGTTTTATCACTTTTACAGTACCTTTGATTACCAACCGATTATTACAAAACTTTAAAAATAAAAGAGAAAGAGAGAAATGCGGCCTAATGTCCATTCGACACAAACTAGGTCATTTCGGGACTAACATATGTTTTTTAATTTTATTTAAAAACTCCCCCTGCGCTTACAGGTCTTTAGCCGTTGGGAGGAAACCGAAGAACACGGAGAAAACCCACAAGGTTGGACATCATACTTCATGTCACGTGCAACCTGGAGATCGAAACGACGCCCGTTGACTCAATGACAGACGTTACGATACAGTGCGCACATGCTAACCATTCAGCCATTCAGCCTCCCTGAATTCAGAAAATTGCTGACTTATAGCAAGAAACATTTCAACCGGGCGAAATTTTCTGTTTTAACAGTTTAATGTGCACGGTACTTTAATTACCAACCGATTATTACAAAACTTTTGAAAATAAGCTCCAACTGACCAGCTTAATCGTATGCAATAAACGTTTTCGCCTGAATTGAAAGTTCTGCACGGAGAAAGTTCATCTCGATTTCCCGGCGTGGTTCCCCTTGTCAGTGAGGCAGAACGGAGGGCCTGACAAGCACAGCTGTCTAGTCATTCGGATGGGACGAAAAACCAAGGTCCCGTGTACACATTGGAGTGCACGTAAAATATCCCTAAGCAGTTGGAATTCGATACTGTTGAATAAGCTCTATACGATGACTAAATGTGTAGATTGTAGTCACCCACACTGCATGTTTCGCTTAACAATGAAAGGGTGCCGTTTTCAATGTTCGATCCTTTTGTTCTTCTACTCCTGATATGTTGGACTGTTGATCGATGGTTTCATATAAAAGACTACCAATAAGACTCTTTGTACAAGAAGTTCCCAAAAAATATTATGTTGACTTTACGAGAAAGACCTCTAAACATGCTCCAAATTGTAAAAATACGACTTTTTGGGTTTTCAATCTCTTTTTTTCGGCTATCCCTGATATTTAGAAAAAATAATACAATGATTTCACACAACAGGCTAGCTATTAGACTCTCTATTGACAAAAGTTTCACCGCCCTCCCTTCATTATAACCGAAGTTATCGTGCCCTAAAGAATCAACAAATTAGCTTGTTTATCTCTGCTTACCCTAAGCAGAAAATGCTCATCTTTGAACTCAATCATAACATTGACCTAGTGAACGTCTACACCAAGTTTGAACATTCTAGCTTAATTAGAAGGAGAGTAATTGTGTTCCAAAGTCCCGACCCTTCAAATTGCTTCTATTTTTCATTTTCAATTCAAAATGGTGACCATCACGTGACCGAAATCAAAATTCTATTCGCGACATTTTTTAGGCCTTCCTACAAGGATTCAGAAAATATAACTCCCGAGTCTGTAAGTAAAATAGCAAAAAAGCCTTATTGATTTTTCACTTTTAAATATGGCGGCACTTCCGGTTCGATCGACAAACTCCATATTTTGTGTACAAATCAGTAATTACTTATCTAGTATCGAAAAAAAAAATCAGGTCATTCTGACCTATATTTCGATGATTTTTTTGAAAATTTTGATCCTTAATTTCGTCAAGGGGAGATAATTTAGAAAATTTCTAATTATATTTTTGAAGTCACATCGGTAGGATCTACTTAGATACTAAATTTCATGAAAATCGTACAACTATTAAAGAAGTTGTCAAATTGGTCTAATCTTCCGGTTCGAAATCACAGCGACGAATTTTCGAAATTCGAAAATGTGAAACTGCAGATGAAAATGGTTTTTTTAAAGGTATTCAAAGAAAAAAGAATTAGTAAAATCGGTCAAAAAATAACAAAGTTACGACTATGCATTGTCATTTTTTTCGTTCGTAAAATTCGGTGATTTCGGATTCGTAAAACGTTTCGAAAATATATTTAATCAAGGTTCGCACCCCATTTTTGGGGGGGTAGGTCAAAATTTCAGAAAGATCCTATGGATAGATTCTGAGAAATCCGATTTGCAGAAAACACACAAAAAAAAAAATAATAATAATAATAACTTTAACAGAAACAATAAGCTTTCATATGTAATATGAAAGCTTAATAATAACTTTAACAGAAACAATAAGCTTTCATATGTAATACATATGAAAGCTTAATAATAATAACTTTAACAGAAACAATAAGCTTTCATATGTAATATGAAAGCTTAATAATAATAACTTTAACAGAAACAATAAGCTTTCATATGTAATACATATGAAAGCTTAATAAGACTTGTCTGCGATACCACTTTCGGTGAAAGCGGACGTTCAACGTTAAGAGACAGAAAGATGGAGAAATGGGGTGGGTTTAACGTCCACTCCACACAAACTAGGTCATTTTTGACAAACATATGGTTTCAATTTTATTTCAATAATTCGCTTGCGCGTAGGGGTCTTTAACAGTGGGTGGAAACCAGTGTGCCCGGAGGAAACCCAGGAGGTTGAGAAGGCGCCCCTATAATTTTTCACCTTTGAAAATAAAGATATTATTATTATTATTATCATCTCCATGCCACATACGCTTACAACTGGGATCGGGACCACAGCCGCACGCCATTAGGCCATCCCAACCCCCCTCAACAATAAGAACAACAGATCACAATTTGACATGACTTTCTTCGAATGAGAAGGTGTAACTTTAACTTGACATAAACTAGTTCATTTGAGGACTAACATACGGTTCAACTTTATATCCGTGGCTAAGTGGATAAGGCGCTGGTTCGCTAGCCTGGAGGTCGGGTGTTCGATCCCTGCATTGGCCGAGTAGGTTCATCTCGATTTTCCGGCGTGATTTCTCGTTGATAGTGATGCAGAAGGAAGGCCTGACAAGGACAGCCGCCTAGTCGTTCGGATGGGACGGAAAACCGAGGTGCCGTGTACACATTGGAGTGCACGTAAAAGACCCCTTGGCAGTTGGAATTCGATATAAGAGTAGACCGTAGCGCCGCTGCCCGGGCAAAATTTCCCTCCTAGCACACTGTATGGCGTATACCCGTCTGCCATTAGCCCAGGTTAGGTGCAAAAGAGTAGGACGTTAAACCCCATTTCCTTTCATTTCATTTATATCAATAATTGACTTACGCGTAGGGTCTTTAACAGTGGAAAGAAACCAGGAATGGGGTTGAAGAGTAACTACCTCAATACAGACAGAGTTATCTTTTCATATCGTTACATTACAGGATATGATCTGATCTATTTTATCTACAATACGTAAATCAATTTTAATAAATAAAAGCGTGTGACATGAAAGAAGACCCTTGTAGTTTATCGTCCTCATTTACGAAATAAATTATGAAATAATAATTGAAATTTTGTACGGAAAATTCCGCCAGTACGATTCAATGTGGACGTCAACAGAATCAAATTACATGGGTTGGTAACATATTGTTGTCTTAATTTATCAAAATAAATATAAAACTTCGTGTTAAATTCAATTTGACATGCTAAAATAATCAATAAGTTGATAAAGCAATATACATTGCATTCAGATTAGGTGTCTAGTTCAGGTTCGAATTCTCGTTTGTGTGTGATGGTGTGTGTGTGTGTGTGTGTGTGTGTGTGTGTGTGGGAGAGAGATAGAGAGCGAGAGAGAGAGAGGAAGAGAGAGAGAGAGATAGGAAAGGTTAAACGTCCACTCGACACAAACTAGATCATTTCGGGACTAACATAATTTTATTTCGATAATTCGCTTGCGCGTTGGGGTCTTTAGCAGTGGGAGGAAACCCACGAGGTTGGACAGGTGACACTACTCCTTGTCACGTACAACCACGTACAACCGGTCTGCCAGTTGACTCAATGGCAGGCCGTATGATACAGCACGCGCATGCAAACCATTCGGCTATCCAATCCCCCACAAGAGTATGACATAATGCCGGTGTCAGGGCAAAACTTTCTTTTTTCGTGGGCCAACCGATGGCGTTTGTTAACCTCCAATAGTCCGGTCGGGGTAGAAAATTAGAAAAAAAATTTTGAATTCATTTAAAGTTAAGACAAGAACTTACCGGTGAAGTTTGTTTCTTTTCCAGGTACACCCCATCAGGTACTGATGCCACATTACAACAAATCTCTAACATCACTCCTTGATTCAAGGAAAGAGAGGCTTAACGTACTCTCGACACAAACATCCTCACGACACAAACCATGGGGAGGGGGGGAGTGAGAAAGACAGACAGAGAGAGAGAGAGGGAGGGAGGCGTAACGTCGTCTCGACACAAACCATGAGAGAGAGAGAGAGAGAGAGAGAGAGAGAGAGAGAGAGAGAGAGAGGTAACTCAACACAATTTAAGTAAATTTGGGACTAACATATGGCACAGTTTCATTTCTTTTCAGTAATTCACTAGGAGTTTTTAGCAGTAGGAGGAAATTAAACAATTTCTTGACAAGCAACCACTTTTTAAGTAATATTAACATAGTTGGTGGCACCAGCAACGATCAAGCAATGAAACATGGCAGCAATTTGTTTAGATAGGATTTGAGATATTGGTGTTTGACTTCGGTCTAGCTAACTAATATTTGAATTCGGTTCTACAGCAGTCGGAGTGCTCGATACTACGATAGACGCTGCTTTAGCTATACTGTGTTGTCATGGAAGCGAACCATGCCAGTTCATAAACTTACACGGATAAGATAATATTTACTGTGGTCTGATTCCTACGAACTTATACTCAAGTTACATCCCTTTCCTATGGAATAGTCTCATTATAAGTCACTGAAGGAGAGGGAGGAGGGGGAGGGGCGCAGGGAAGGGGGGGTCAAGAAGCTTTAATGACGTGGAGGCGGGATGACGTCATCATAGGCGTACGAGCCAGAGGGGCAGGGGTCGGGAGAGCAAGCCGATGGGCAGACGGGTAATGTGAAAAAATAATTTGATTTCATCTACTTGGCAAAATAAAGTGCCCGGAATCTAGATAAAAACTAATTTGATGCAGTCAAATATTCCAAAATCTTTTTGGGAGTCCATACAAGGTCAGTTCCGCTTTTTAGCCCCTCGAAGAAAACCGGCTCCGCTGAAATTGTTCGGACATTTCTAGTTTTGCTTCCCTAACTGTCATCGATTCCTAATAAAACAATAATTTTACTTTTTCTTTTAATTGAATACCACGAATTTGTACTGAGTTGACCGTTGATTAAAACATTTTGTCTAAATCCCCTCTACTTTGCGCGACAGTTTCGGGGGGCATATAAGGGAAGCTCCGCGCCGCTGTATGTAAACCCGAAACTGTCACCGCACCCGTACGCCTATAGAGGTCATATTGATTAACCTAAAACAGCGTCTCTCTAACTTTATGAATATGTGAAAAATCCTCTGCCTTCCAGTCAAATAATAAGATGCCCGATATCCCATTACATGCTTTTCGATCCCCATTGTGCGAGCGTTTTCTAACTTTCAATAGATTGATGGATGAAAAGAAACACTTAAAATCACTAGTAACTCCTTTAAGGGCGCCATTTATTTCGAAACCACGCCAGCTCACAAAATGACAGGCTTTTTGATAAACCGGTATTTTGATACAACAATCATTCGTTTTATTTTATAAGACATGGAATACGTATTTAAATGTCCATAAATCAATATAGACTATTGTTCTTTCTAATATAATACAATATAAATTACTTTTCGTTATAACTGTAAATTCATAAATCCATAAAATCTGCTGCGTTCAGGCTACTCTGTTGGGTATTATATTTTAAATTCTATAACTTTATTGGCAATAATATTTACTCAGAGAAGGCTTTGGGAACAGATTGGACCAGTATCACTCTCTACCTATAGACAAAACTTAAAGGACAACATTACCTCTCTTCCTATAGGCATAACTTAAAGGACAATATTACCTATCTCCCTCTAGGCATAACTTAAAGGACAATATTGGTGTCGTTCATTATCACACATATGTCATGATAGAACTGGTTCCGACCATAATTTAACACAGAGATCATTGCTACGATAGATGCATAATGATGATTTCAAGAAACGGAAATAGCGAAAGCCAAAGGATTTTTTCTCGTTTTTTCTTATCTAGTGACATTTAATTCTACTTTTGAATTGTCAGATATTCTCTCACAGTCCCACAACTTTTGATCTTCCACGAAATTATTAGTGGGCAGAAATTCGTTCGTGTATCTGTTATCACTCGTCACGCCAGTCAGTTATATAGAAGGAGAACTCGTGTTTTTCTTTTGCTTTCGTCACGTTCTTATTTGTAACCGTGTAAAACAAATTTTCAACTTCCAGGTGATCCGCCTACGCGTGGAGTTTTTTTTAAGGGGCCAATCATGGAGAATAAAACTGGTTAATTGTATAAAAAGCCCTTACAATCCTCGTTTTAACTTTACACAGTCATCCTAGTTTTGTTCGTTTGGGATTGGCGCCTTTTCGTCTACACACTTTTTAAACAAGTTGTTGCCATTTTTATGTTTCGTTCAACCTCTTGCATGTGCCTGTATTTAATTCGATTGAATCCAAGTCTGCAAATTATCTTATTGTTGTACATTCAGACTTGGATTTTCACAATATTCTGAAAACTGTAAATGGCTTTTAAGATACTTTGTCCCGAAAGTATTTATCTGGTGGTTATTTCGTATTAAAGCATGGACAATTTGGTATATTTGGAAAGTATAGACACCCAATTGTACTGGGAAGATACTGGATTACCCGAAAAACACCCATGGGACAAGCAGTGGGCAACATTGTCAGGGTGTCACTTACTGGCAACCGACTGTTTCTGCCAGCTTTATTATGTACAAGATTGACTGTGGAGCGGTTGCTATTTCTTGATCAGATGGCTATGCGGTTTTGGGCACATTGAGGAATTTACGCGCTAAGTAGCTGTCCGTTAAATCAGGGTGGTGCGACCTTGAAATAAACTACTCGTTAGAACGCCCCTTTTCCCTGTTGACCGCATTGACCATCTCCGTACTTTGTAATTACAAGATAAGCTATATTAGGCTAATTACAAGATAGTTTCATAAAATGGCCATCTACTAATTACAAGGTAATCATAATATCTTGTTTTCTTCATTTGATTGACCCTAATGGTCTTCCGTAATAAGGACTTGTTGGCCGTTAATATTGTTGTCAGTCATTATCACATATTATTGTCACCCGCCTTTCGAAGAAAGTTGGGGGACTCTTAAAATGGGTTCGTCCGTCCGTCTGTCTGTCTGTCTGTCTGTCCGTCTGTCCGTCACACTTTTTGGGACACAATAACTCTCTTCCTAATTAAGCTAGAATGTTCAAACTTGGTGTATGTCTTTATTAGGTCAATGCCTTTTGGAGTTCGAAGATGAGCATTTTACGCTTAGGGTAAGCAGAGATAAGCAATTTGATTGGTTGATGCTTTGGGACACAATAACTTTAGTTCTAATTAAGTGAGAGTGATGAAACTTGGTGTATAGTTTCATTACAGTAATACCTTGACTAAGTTCGATAATGACCATTTTCTGCTCAGGGTAAGCAGAGCAATTTGATTGGTCGAGACTTTGGAACACAATAACTCTCCTTCTAATTGAGTTAAAATGTTCAAACTTGGTGTATATGCTTATTAGGTCAATGCCTTGATGGAGTTCGAAGATGAGCATTTTCCGCTTAGGGTAAGCAGAGATAAGCAATTTGATTGGTTGATGCTTTGGGACACGATAACTTTAGTTCTAATTAATTGAGAGTGATGAAACTTGGTGTATAGTTTCATTACAGTAATACCTTGACTAAGTTCGATAATGAGCATTTTCTGTTCAGGGTAAGCAGAGCGATACGCAATTTGATTGGTCGAGACTTTGGAACACAATAACTCTCCTTCTAATTGAGCTAAAATGTTCAAACTTTGTGTATATGCTTATTAGTAATACCTTGACTAAGTTCGATAATGAGCATTTTCTGCCTAAGGTAAGCAGAGCGATACGCAATTTGATTGGTCGAGAGTAGTCGAGACTTTGGAACACAATAACTCTCCTTCTAATTGAGTTAAAATGTTCAAACTTGGTATATATGCTTATTAGGTCAATGCATTGATGGAGTTCGAAGATGAGCATTTTCCGCTTAGGGTAAGCAGAGATAAGCAATTTGATTGGTTGATACTTTAGGACAAGATAACTTAGGTTCATCTTGATTGATGATTTTTATGCCAATACAATGACTGCATTCTCATTTAGTAATGGATTCGACAGTAACAGTGTATAGAAACGATTGACTTAGACAAGAGGGCCCTTTCCCTTGGCCAGAGGGGCCCTTTTGTCTGCCTTTAGGGTCCCCCTAACTAGGGTACATTTTCATTTTTCTCGTCGGTTTTAGCATTTTACTTTATAAAACACTTTTTGATGATACTTCGTGTACAGTTTGATTGCTCGATACATTGAAAAAAATAAATGTGCGATTAATTAATATGTGTCTTCTATTTATTTTGGGATTTCGGCGGGGGACATCAGCCTCACTGTTGGCTTGTTTTAACACAGATATCATTGCTACACTAGATGTGTAGTTAAGGTTTCAACAAAAAAACTGACACCAATGTTGGCCTTTAATATTTAACATTATTTTAACTCAGAGACCATTGGTACGATGGATGCGCAGTCAAGGGTTCAATAAATAACTGGCACCAATGTTGTCCTTTAATATTTAATATTATGTTAACTCAGAGATCATTGGTACGGTAGATGCGCAGTCAAGGGTTCAACAAATAACTGACACCAATATTGTCATTCAATTTTATTTTTACTCGGTGATCATTACTACGATAGATGCGTGGTCAAGGTTTCAAAAAATAACTGACAGCAATGATGCCCTTTAACATATAACTCCACACTGTCGTGGTTCGCCAACCAATGGGTTGACCAAAACGCGGTAAAATCTTTTTATCGATTACACATGGTAAAGTCACGGCTATACATTGCGGTACTCTACAATATATATTAAGATCTAACACTGCACAGCTTTCAGGATAGTGTGGGGATACATAGCATAGAATCTACTCGAGTCAAACTAGGTCATTTCGGAAGTGATGATTTTATTTAATTAATTCGGATGCGCGTAATGGAAACTCGAGAAACCGGCGAAACCCCATGCGGTTGGACAGGGGACCCTGATTAAAACCCATGAGGTGGACAGAGGACCCTGATTAAAACCCATGTGGTTGGACAGGGGACCCTGATTAAAACCCATGAGGTTGGACAGAGGACCCTGATTAAAACCCACGAGTTTGGTCAGAGGACTCTGAATAAACCACTGATCCTATTTCGGTTCGTTTTTGAAAATTCAAAATTTCGTTTTACTTGTCTTTACTACTGAAGGATATGGAGAAGTTGTTATATAACCTGCGTGCAGGGAACTGGGGGTATCCCGATAGATATATCAACGGGCTTCCATAATTATCCTTATAATCTTGTTAAGATGATAATGTATTTGGTCAGTCGGTGAGAGAATTGTGTTCTGTTTCCTTTTTCAGATATGAAGTCCAACACTGCCCTATTTATCATTCTAATGGTTATCACAGGAGCTACAGTTTTTACAGTATTTCATACAGCACTTGTCATTCAGCACCTTTACACATATGGAAGTAGACTCTTAGATGTCGATAGAAAAATGTCACAGCCCATGGACCCTTTAACCACGAAAATAGTAAGAATGTTGCGTCCTGTAACAAAAATATCGCCGAAAAATGCAGGAAAAGCAACCACTGTCACGAGAACAACCGCAACAAGAGAAGCAACCACTGTCATAAGAACAGCTACAAAGTCAAATATGGCACCAGAAGATGGAAATACGACAGCTTATAAGGAAATCGCTTTAATCAATACACCTGGTTGGTATTCAACTAGCATTCCGCTTGAAAATGTATTTTTAAACTGTGACATTAACAATTGTCGTGTGAGAAATGGCTGGGACCACTTCAACACCAGTGATGCTGCGGTGTTTTATGACGTCGATTTACCATTGAAAACGCCACCCAAACGCATTAAACAGGACCAGATTTGGGTTGTTTCTGGGTGGGAATCGCCGCACCACACGAGAAGTCAGGTGTTCTCAAACCCGGGGTGGAGAAATCAAATCAACTGGACGATGACATATCGACTAGATTCCGATATTCCCGTGCCTTACGGATTAGTGACAAAATCTGAGAACATGTCCAATAAAAATTATAGTGCGATTATGAACAATAAAACGAAACTTGTAGCCTGGGTCGTAAGTAACTGTAATACACCTGGAAAACGCTGGAAGTACGTACAACAACTGAAGGAAATTGTTCCAGTGGATGTGTTTGGGAAATGTTCTTCATCCAACCCTGGAGATGTTTTCGGAATGATAAACAAGACCTACAAATTCTATCTCTCATTCGAAAATTCACTTTGTAAAGACTATATTACGGAAAAGTTTTTTAGAAGGCAAAAGTTAGACGTTGTGCTAATAACCAGAGGTGTTGGGAACTACAGCAAGTTTTATCCACAGGAATCTTTTATAAACTCTAACAACTTTAAAAACGCCCACGAATTGGGAAAATTTCTTCTGAAATTGGATAAGAACAACACTGCTTATGTGAATTATTTAAAATCAAAAGAGAACTACAGATCAGAAGATTTAAATGCATCTATCATTAAGGGACTGTGTGATATGTGTAAAATGTTACAAAATACAAAGTTTCATCAAAATATTTATACAGATTTTAACAAGTGGTGGTTGAATAGTGATTGTACTACCGAACCAACAGACATTATTTGATAACATCGCCCAACAACTGTTTTCTTTGATCTTTCCGGGATGGGGGGGGGGGGGTCGAATGGTTATCACGAGCGCGCTGTATCATACGGTCTGTCATTAAGTCGATTCCCCGGTTTGTGCGTAGCTAGGAATAGGGTCGACTGTCAAACTTCGTGGGTTTTCTCCGGGTCCCCCGGTTTCCCCCCAACTGCTATTAACCCTTACGCGCAAGCGAATTATTGAACTAAAATTGAACCATGTGTTAGTCCCGAAATGACCCAGTTTGTGTCCAGTGGACGTTAAACCCTATTTCTCTCTCTCTCTCTCTCTTTTATCTTTCCGTCATCATTAGTCCTATCGTTGCAGGGACCTGAACCTTCTCTCTTGTTTGGATTTTATTTTTATGGGAATGTCAATAAAACCACAGAATTTAATCATTGACTTTAGAATTAACAAATCATATATAGTTCCCTTAAAGCGACAATTTCATATTTTCTAAGAAAGTCAAAACATAATTATTTCTGTGTCTTTTGCTCGATGGGTTCTCATCTCGCTATTATTATACAATCATAGGCATTATTTACCACACCTAAAAATCATTCACACAGGAAATAATAACACAATTACCTCCCTTTACCTTTTTCTACCCCCCCCTCTCCCTACAATAGCTATCTTCAAACGTTTGAATTTGAAGTTGAAAATTTCATTTTTGCCAATTTCTCAACAGGCAATAGTATATTATAGGATTAGCATGGTTATTCTTTAAAGCCCCCAAAACACTCTTGTTGTAACCGAATAATATGTCCCAATCTTCATTCTGGTCCACAAATCGTATTATTTTAGAATATTTCAATTAAATGATGATATAAATTTCATCTTAACATAACTATTTTAAAAAATTGGAAAAATTCAAGCAATTGATTTGAAAAGTCTAACGTAAACCTTTTCAAATGTGACTTGGATCTTAAAATATTTTCGAACCCTCTGGACAAGTAAAATAAGTTGTAATGGATAATTTACACAACAGGTAGGACACTTAAACATCTAGTACTTAGAATAAGGGTATTATTTATTTTCTGGACCTACCAAGCCAGCAAGAATGTTATTGTCCCTTTAAAGCGACAATTTCATATTTTCTAAGAAAGTCAAAACATAATTATTTATATGTGTTTTGCTCGATGGGTTCTCATCTCGCTATTATTATATAATCATAGGCATTATTTCCCACACTTAAAAATCATTCACACAGGAAATAATAACACAATTACCTCCCTCTTTTTTCTACCACCCCCCCCCCCTACAATAGCTATCTTCAAACGTTTGAATTTGAAGTTGAAAATGTTATTCTTTATGGTAGGTCTGTTTATAGATACAATCAATTTTAAGGCTTTATTTAAATACATTTTCAAAATACAGGATATGAAATTCTCGCTTTAAGAATTGAAAATGAAATTGTTGAAATAAATTAAGAACACAAATAACTAGTTACTTTTGTTGATGACAAAATACAATGGAACCAAATGGAGTGTCAGATGGAGGTCTTGTCAGGTGATACGTACCATACTTTCACTGTGTTACACTTCATTTATACAAAACATTTTTTGTTTTTCTGTCCAGTGTTGGTAGCCCCCCCCCCCCCACAACTCATGGTTCAAAACAAAGTTAAGCTAAACAAAATTAACAGTCCAAGCAAAATTTCAAGAGTTCAGTAGACCCCCACTCCATACATGTCCCAATAAATTTGTATTAAATGGTGTCAACAAAATATAGGTCACAATTTTGAATCGATTTTGATGAAACTTGAAATCACCCTTTTTTTAGCTCGTGGTCTCTCTGGAGGTCACAATTATTATCCAATTTATAAAGCCATTTGAATATGTCACTGTTAAACCATAATGAAGGTTGAGTTCGAATTTTGTGGTATATCAAGGGTGTGGGTCCTGTAAAGGTCACAATTTTAATCCGTTTTAAGAGAAATGCATGTTTATAACCCAAAGATCTCGGTTTCTGTTAATAATGACGCGCATAGGATAATAACTTCTTGAATTATGCCCCCTATTGTACGAAATTTCGTCTTTTTTTTTAGCTTGTGGCCCATCATGATGTAACAATTATTATCCGAATTAAAACAAACTGTTCACTATTATATCACCGTTACACCGTAATGAAGGATGTGTTTAAATTTCGTGAAAATGGCCGCCCCTTGTATGCAAATAGTGTAAACTTCTGGGTTATCAAGGTTGTGGACCCTCTAGATGTCACAATTCTGTGTCGATTTTGATGAAACTTGAAACACATGTTTATACCCCAAAGATCTTGGTTGCTTTTGGTATTCGCGCACATTGGATAGAACAATAATGAATTATGGCCCCTGATTGTACGAAAAATTGCATTTTTAGCTTAAGAACCCCCTAGAGACACAATTTTTATCCAATTTTGATGACATTTTAAACATATCTTTATTTTCTAACAAAATCTCAGCCCCTTTTAATATTAGCACATTTCAGAACATAACATTCTGGATTACGGCCCCTGGTTGTACAAAATATCGTTTTTATTTTTAGCTTGTTCTTGTGGGCGTGTCCGGCCTCGCAGCCGTTGGTTTAAAGGAAACCGACAAACAGTTTTTATCCAAGGGACATCTGGCTGCACACTGTATCACAGACAGTTCTTGCTTCAAGAGTTAAGTAACTTTCTAGACTGTTGAGAACCTTATCGGTGCAAAAATCTGGACGGATGAAATCTTCGTGGAACTGTTGACAAATTATAGTCTGAAAGCAGAAGTACAAGAATGTTAGAAATTGTAATATATTATTAACTTTCAACATAATTGTCTGCTCACCATTCTACCCAAATCATGTAAGACGATTTTTGGTCCCGCTAGAATTATATTTTAATAGATCGTCCGATGCCCGTAATATCCCTTGAATCCACTTTCAAGGCGCAGGCGCGGATCCAGAGGGGGGGGGGGGGGGGGTCCAGGGGGTCCGGACCCCCCCCCCCCCCTGCTCAGACTTGAAAATGTTTTATGCGATTTTATTGACGACTTTTAGATCTGTAATTCTGGAATTTACCTCCCGGAAATACGTCAGAATGCCACAAATTGAATCTAATTTACCAATTTTTTCTAAGGGAGGGCCCCCCTTAATTAGTTGACAAACCTAGACCCCCCCCCCTGCAAAAAATCCTGGATCCGCGCCTGAGGCGATCGCTAAAACTTTTTACCTCGTTATAATCTATAGTTTTTTTTTGTTTTGAGCAAATCGAAAGTAGAAGAGCTCATTAAATAAGTTTTAATTCAATAGATAACGTGTTTTATCAACCAGAGCAAAACACACTAACCATATTATTTACCCGGAAGTCCTATTTGGACAATGGTACTTAAAAAGAATTTTGTGATATCGACCCAGGTATTGATCGAAACCTAAGTTGTGGGCCTATACTGAAACAAAAACAAAAACTAAACATAAAAAAATGCGACCCAAGGTTTATCGACCTTTTCTCATTTGCTATTATATGCTGACCGTGTCAAATAAAAAAATAAATGATGACGTACAAATGCGTCGTTGACGTCATTGACCATTTTCAAGATGCCCGCTAACTGCCAAGATATCTGCGGAAGATTTTATGACTTGAGTTGTTCAATATTCCTTGTTGATGAAGGGTAACTCTGTAAATTTCATAAATTTGCTTGCGTGTACAGGTAATTAGCAGTGGGTGGGGGTGGGCTCTACTCCTTATTATGTACAAATGCGCCACTTGACTCAATGACAGACCTTGTCATGCAACGAACACAAGGTGAGAGAGAGAGAGAGAGAGAGGTGGGGTTTAAAGTCCACTCAACACAAACTAGGTCATTTTGGGACTAACATAGGGTTTAATTTTATTTCAATAATTCGCTTGCGCGTAGGGGTCTTCAGCAGTGGGAGGAAACCTGAGTGCCCGGAAGAAACCCACGAGGTTGAGAAGGCGCCCCTATCTTCATGCCACATACGCTCACACCAGGGCTCGAAACCACAGCCGCAAGCCAGAGGTGACCGACCAGCTAGAGGTAATTAACATTATTAAAAAAAGAGAATAAATTGAACGACAAATCGATTTAAAATTAAATATAAAATTTATACTGGGGTAGAAAATCGACGTTATGGATTGGGGTTCTACTCAAGTTAGTCTACGAAAACGGGTAGACGCCATAAATTTAGAAATTATAAGTTAAAGGTTAAAATTGAAATAAGTGAACATAATTTCCACTTCAATATGCTAAATTTGTACTATGGCTTCAATACATCAATAAAGATTATTATTACATCTTAAAAAGGTTCTAATCTGATAAAAACACTAGATCCTGCTTTTGCCTGTTCATATAGTTCAAAATTTCGTTTAAATTGTTTTTATTACACTAGGATCTGAAAAAGTTGGTATTATTTACGTGTCCTGGATGACGTGTTGGATTGGCCAATGAAACAGTCTGTTACGGCCCGTAACTGTTGGTATACCGACAGAAACGTCAACGCTGATTGATTAATCAATATCTGACGTCATAGGGTCAAACGCCGCTCGTTTGACCCCTGAATGAACTCCCACTATAGTTTGTCAGTTCGTCGTGTAGTGTAGATCATCGAAAATATATAAAAACGAAATGAAATATAGATCTGTATATTAATCAGATAAAGTTTATTCTATCGTTCGTGGGGGGGGGGTGGCCTAGGATGGCCTAGTGGTCTAGAGTGCCGCGCTTCGACCTCTAGCTGGCCGGTCACCTCTGGCTTGCGGCTGTGGTTTCGAGCTCTGGTGTGAGCGTATGTGGCATGGAGATAGGGGCGCCTTCTCAACCTCGTTGGTCTCCTCCGGGTACACTGGTTTCCCCCCACTGCTAAAGACCCCTACGCGCAAGCGAATTATTGAAATAAAATTAAACCATGTTAGTCCCGAAATGACCTAGTTTGTGTTGAGTGGACGTTAAACCCCATTCCCTCTCTCTTTCGTTCGTGGAGTGTTACATCTACTTCTGTAACACTATGGACTTCGTGTTCTGTTTAATATAGAATTCTTTACCTACATGATGTATGACGAAAACTAGGGTAATGAAGTAGCTTGCATTATTCTACTACTATATTAGACTAACTCGCAGACATATATGTCAGTATCCATTTCTGGAAAGGGTACTATCGTCCAGTCCTCACGTGCACAGATTAGTACAATTAACTAGAATAGTGTTGACGTAAAACGGTGCCTTTACGAAACACTTACCCATAAATGGCAATTCTCCCGCCCTAATAGCTGGCACAGCATACATTCTATATAGGAGAGAGTTTGTTTCATTTACGCCCAGACTACATTCGAGATAGCCAAGGGGGAGTTCACCCTGGGACCTAGCCCGGCTTACAGGTCGGACGCAGACAACATTCGAGAAAGCCAAGGGGAAGTTCACCCCGGGAGCAGACCGGGCTTACAGGCCGGACGCAGCCGTCATGATGAAACACGTAGACAAGACATTATTGAAGTTCCGATGGAGACGGCTGGGCGAAATAGCCATGGTAGACATCATAGGTTTTAATCGTGGTTAATGTTTTATACCTAAAGAACAATAGCTGTTTCTTTGTTGTAGAATATATTGTTGTGACATATAAAAAATATCTCAAGAAAAAAAGTTTGAAGTCTTATTGATCACAACGTAAATTCCTACCTAGACAAAAGATAGTGTGACACAGTAGATTTGGCCGTACGGATTTGGTACCGCGACACAGTATAGTGTCACAGTCCCACAACGTGAAGTCCGATGAAAAGCCCTAGACGTCATTGTTCCATCTGAGTGTCACAGACTGCTATTTGGAGTACCGTGACACAACATGTGTCACAGCTTGCTATTTGGCTAGGATAGTCCCGACATTATCCTACCCGTAGTGTCACACTTCCATTAAGGGTGACATTGCTCAATTTGTGTCGTTAAATTCGCATGTTTGCCGCAATATACCCGGTTGTGACTGACGTACCATTAATTATCACGTTGGATGGGTTTTAATAATGAATGTTTGGGTCACTGGCATACCATTAATCAACGACATTTCAGAGTAAATATTTATTAAAGTAAGTACATATTTTAAAATTGTTAATGCTGAATAATTAAATGAAGTAGGGAGATATAGTTAGAAATGAATATATTTTTCATAATATACATCTTGATGCAGCTAATTATTTTGAAACAGTTTTTCGCTTACGATCAATGTAAAGTAAAACAAGAGTTGTTCCCCTTCTATGTTTTCCATAGGTTCTGTGGTAAAAAACACCACAGAACCATAACACTCTAAAAATTATTCTAAGTCGAAAATATTGTGGAATGTGGTACCACACAGGCATATAGAGGATCTGAGAAATAATTTTAGTCCAATATCTTGTGAAACTCTTGTGTTAAAAAAACACCACAGACCCATAACAGTATCAAAATTATTCTTAGTCGAAAATCTTGTGGAATGTGGTACCACACAGGCATATAGAGGGTCTGAGAAGAAATTTTGGAGAAATTTTTTTTTCTAAGTCCAATATCTTTTGGTACTCTTGTGGTAAAAAACACCACAGACCCATAAAACTATCAAAATTATTCTAAGACGAAATTCGTGTGGAATGTGGTACCACACAGGCATATAGAGGCTCTGAACAGAAATTTTGGAGAATTTTTTTTTTCTCTAAGTCTTGTGGAACTCTTGTGGTAAAAAACACCACAGGCACAAAACACCATGAATATTATTCTAAGTCGAAAATCTTGTGGAATGTGGTACCACACAGGAATATAGGGACCTGAGAGGAAACGTTTGAAAAATGAAATTCAGTCCACTATCTTGTGGAACTACTGTGGTAAAAAACACCATAAACCAAAAACACTGTATCAAAATTATTCTAAGTCGAGAATCCTGTGGAATGTCGTACCACACCGGCATATAGGGGGTCTGAGAAGATATTAATGATTTTTTTTTGATTTTTTACTAAGTCTAATACCTTTGGATCTCAGGGGGTCTGAGATGAAATGTTTGAAAGGACACAACAGAATAAAATTTTGTAGAATATATTTTCCCCACACTTTACATTATTATTGTTCAAGCAAATTTTTCATGGTCCACTTTTCAAAACGCCCCCAAACCTTGCCATGTCTAAATAAACATTATCCGTCTTTGATAAATTTATAATCTTTTAATTATGATAGATAAAGTAACACAGCAACTGCATGATATATTAAATCGTTTTCCACAATAATATATACATTTCTGGATCATGTTTACAGAGTTTTAGATGTTTCAAAAGGGTTTTGTTAATTCAAGTGGAGGGTCGGATGGCCGAATGGACAGCGTGCGCGCGCTGTATCGCATGAGTCAACTGACGTGGTTTCGAATCCCCGGTTGTACGTGGCAAGGAGTAGGGTCGCCTGTCCAACCTTGTGGGTTTCCTCCGGGCACTCCGGTTTCCTCCCACTGCTAAAAACCCCTACGCGCAAACGAATTATTGAAACCATTATTGAATTTAAACCATATTTTAGTCCCAAAATGACCTTGTTTGTGTCGATTGGACGTTAAATCCCATTGCTCTATCTCTGTTTGGTTTTACAACTTTATTGCAAAGCTGGGTTAACTTTGCAAGTTCCTCGTTCTCTAGTGATAATAGTTGCTTGGAATATCTGGTTGTGCTCTGATCAATCTCGCTCTACATCCTCTTTTATAACCCCCCCCCCCTAACTTCTACCAGTTCAAGATTAGCCTTGGCGTTAACTGCCTTCGCCAATATGGAATGAACCTCTTTATTTCAAAAGACTAGAGGAGGAAGCATTACCTTATTTAGTGTACCAGCAATAGGCCAATTAACAGATAGAATTTGATGGATATTTTGACATTAGTTATGATTTTACCGAAATATCACTGTTTTGTATGTATAACTATATATTCACGTTCATAAAGTTCGTGTGATTTGACTCTATAGAAAGAGTGAAGCAATATTTTTTTCAGAGATACATAATGGTCTTAAAGACCAAAGTCTTACAATTAACTATAATAGATTATCGATTTTTCAAGATATACAGAAATATTTCTATCAATAGATTAAACAGTTAAATTTGTCAAGGCAAGCTCTGAGTGTGTGTTTTACTGCCAGGGGTGTAGGTTGGTGGTCGAATTGTGTGATCGAGATCATAAGATCTTTCATTAAGTCAGCTGGGTTGGTTTGCGGCGGGACGATTTACCCCATACTACCCAATACTACAAGATGACACAAAATGGATATATCATTTGATTTGGTTTTAAAACTATTAAGTTATATTGTGGGAAATGGACTTCAAATGCTATAACCGATGTTTGGCTGATCTATTTGCCTCCCTTTATTACTTAAAACAAGCAAAAACTAACCCAATACCACCACACCACTCATCACATACTACCCATCATCATTAAATACTCACCACATACTACCCATCATCATCAAATACTCATCACATACTACCCATCATCATCAAATACTCATCACATACTACCCATCATCATCAAATACTCATCACATAGTACCAATCATCATCAAATACTCATCACATAGTACCCTTCATCATCACAATCATATATTCTGCTTCCAAGCTTGTATGTACCAAATAGTACGGTTGTTTGTACAAACTCGGGCAGTGTGAAATTAACTCACGTCTCGTTATCCGGGATTCAAATTTTAAAATACGAATAATGCGAAATGTTTTAATCCCGAAAATTATCACTTATTGTTATAAACTTCATATCATCGTTGTCCACTTGTCCAGAAAACTCGGTTCATCACGGCCTCGCATTCAGATTTCCAAGTGTCGAGGTTCTTTTGAGTGACCGCCAATGTCCCTCCCGAACAAACCTGCACCACAGACAAGTAGAGACCACTCCAAAAAATATTGATGAACTTTCACGACCAACAAGGCACCTACTGGTTAGCGCGTCAACGTCTAACTCACTGAGCCACCGTGGTTCGTAATCGACTTATACGGAGGATGCCTCGGCAGTGCAGAATCAAACCTTTAAACAGTCCATAAACGAATATTGACCAAAGCGACAGTACTATATTTCGTTATTCGGGATTCCTTGAAAGGCTGCACCGCGGAGACAAAATTTACTTCGTGGAAAAGTTTTCCATATACAAGGCAGTTGGAATACATTATCGAATTAGAATTGCCCCCCCCCCCCACGTTGTTCATAGACAGTTCTTAAATGTAAGGAGATCACGGTGGCTAGGTTGGTAAGGTCGGGTGTTCGATCCCTATGTAGGCCGAGAGAGTTTATCCAGATTTACCCGCGTGGTTTCCCCTTGATAGTGATGCGAGACTGAGGGCCTGACAAACACAGCTGTCTAGTCGTTCGGACTGTAAGAAAAACCGAAGCCCCGTGTACACATTGGCGTGCACGTAAAAAGGCCCTTGGCAGTTGGAATTCGATATAAGAGTAGGCCGTAGCACCGCAGCCCGGACAAAATTTTCTCCTTAGCACACCGTGTGGCGTATGCCCGTCTTCCATTAGCTCAGTTTAGGAGCAGAGCAGTAGGAAGTTAAACTCTATTTGATTTAACTTCTTAAATGTATTCAATTGGAAACAGAATGGAGGTTTTCAAAATCACGTACAAAACACGGGTTATAGTGTTTGTTCTTCATCTGTTTAGTTTGGGTTTATTGTTCTTGTATTATATGTAATTTCTAACCAACGTTAATTATAAAACGAATTCTTAATCTTGTTTGCGAATAATGAGAAGAAAAATGTTTATGACAATAGAATTCCATAAGGAAGGGTTTTTTTTTGTATCTTTATACTGTTGGTTGACTAGATAGCGATGTATATTGACAGTTAAAGAGGCTATCCCGAGTCTCGAAACTAAAAGTCCGAGTACGTATGAACTTAGAGTGTATTTACCTTGTCGCAAAATTTCAGCTCAAAATATTGAGTCGTTTGGACGTGAACGTCAAAAATGTTTATCTGGACACGTAATCCATTTAAGATTCCGGGTCAATTTTTTCGTTGGGTGACCCGATAATCGATTACAGCGAATGACATATGTGGTGTACATGATAACGAAAGGTAAATGTCACAGCATAGTACAGCTTGGGATTTTAACCAAAAATTAAGCAGTTTTATTCTCCAAAATACTGTCGGGATTGGCCCTTTAAATATTTAACGACAAAGTTAAAAGAACTCCAAAGAACTGGATTCAATGCTCGATAGATTTTTTTATAGTCGTTTAATTATTATGCAAGAGCAAAATTTGCCTATCGCAGGTCTTTCTTTAGGCCTGAAATATTTTCAAAAGTATTAGTTAGACATTAATAAACTGATCCAGGCCTTAATCATCCCTCAATGGCATCAGATTTCTCCAATATTGAACAGATTAGAATGGCTCAGTCACCTTTTGATCTAATCAAATATGGAGGACCCAGACATAGCTTTGATCAACCAGCGCTGTGGTTGAAATTATTGCACAAACCTTCCTTCAATCCTTCAAAGGCTAATATTTTCGCTTGCAATAAAGTTTATCTAAATCTTACATAATGTATCTTTAAAAAAAACATTCAATTTTATATAGTCTATGTTTTGTCATAAATTAAATTAGCTGAAAGACGAAGGAACAGATCTAGATTCAAATTACGCTGACCTTTAATTTATACCCTTTTTCTAGTAATTTACCCCATATCAGAAAGATGCACTCTGCAATACCACGAACGGGGGTTTCGCAATGAAAACTATGCTAAATCTAAATAAAAACATTGAAAAATCTTTTTTCTGGGATGGAAACACCCAGTGCAGGATTCACCATGGTGGGGCCCAACTAAACGCAAGTACCCAAAAACTTTGGCAGTAATATTTAAAAGACAATATTGGTGTCATTCATTATTACATGTGATGGAACTGGTAAAATATATTCCCAATATAATTTCAACACAGAGATCATTGCAACGGGAGATGTGTAAAAAACACTGGACTATACAGGAAGTGACGACAATCATGACAAACACGAGTTATCCTTCTATATAACTGACTGAAGTAACGCGCGATAACAGATACACAGGCGAATTTCATATCACTTATAATTCCGTTGAAGATGGAAAGGTGTTATATATAAGACGTTATACACATCTCGCGTAACAAACAGTTCTACAAAATATATAACAGGCAATTATGACACATTGACGATTAAACTATAAAATATGGTCTGTAAGTTGAAAGTTTGTTTTGTAGAGAGTTTGGTCAAGGACCAACTCTTATTCTCTCCATTGTTAGCCTTCAATGCCTAGTCTAAATTATATCTGACGTTATTGCCACTGCTTGGATTAATAAGGGCTATGTCCTAGTGGTCAGTAATTGGATTGCAAAGCAAAGAGTTTTACTCTATCTGCTTTTTTATAAGTACAATATGTCACTCATGCCAGTATCTGCTTACTTCAATACGTATCTCACAGGAGACTTATGACTTATATCGATCATAATGCTCCATTGTAAGAACTTATTGACTTACCCTTGTAGGTAAAGTGGAATTATGATGCTCGGGATTAAACAAACCACTGATGAACAACAGTAAGCTGAATACATAAACAATGTGAAACACTCAATAAAATAAAGCTGTTCGATTTTTCTTTTTGACCGTCGTCCTCTTGATAGTTGTGATTAATCGATAAATTCTAATCTATTCAGTTAATATCGTTTTTTTGGACCCAACTTCTCATTAAAATATTACACTTGCGGGAGCCAAGATCGTTTCATATCTTTGGAGTAATATATAGAGTGGACTATCATGTTACAAATTAATACACTCAAATTGTTACCATTCTTGTACTGCTGTTTCCTGAATGTAATTTGTCAACAGTTCCATGAAGATTTCATCCGTCCGGATTTTTGCACAGATAAGGTTCTCACCATTCATGAAAGTTATTTAACTCTTGGAGCAAGAAGTGTGATACAATGTGCGGCCAGATGTTCCTTGGAAAACAACTGTTTGTCGATTTCCTTTATGAAAAAGGACAAAAATTGCTTCTTAAATTTTGGACTTTTGGTCGATGACTGTGGAAATGGTGTAACTTTGGCCGATTCAGTTTATTACAAAAAGAAAGATGCCGTAAAAGTAAGTGCTTTGAAATTTAGTAAAACCTACTTGGAAAAATAAATCAATCTTAATTTGATCATGAAAAGATCGCGGCGTTATTAGATTTCTCTGATTTTATTTTAACTTAAGTTCGACTTCACTGAACACAATATCCAAACATTGAGCTTATAGACCTTGCCCATTGCTAAAATCGTTTATATACCTTCTTGTCCATTGTTAATATTGGTTATAAAGCGATGCATTAGTTAATAATGATTATTTATTACGATATAGAAATGTATGAATAACGGTACATTAGATAATAAATATGAATTATTACGATATAAAAAAAATATCGATGACGTATTTTTAGTTCTTTTTGCTGACGACCTTTCCCTCCCGGCTGATACGCCCAGAGATCTACTGAAGAGGCTGGATATTATTGATAGATATTGCTTAAAATGGAACATCAAAGTTAATCTAAAGAAATCCAAAATAGTAGTTTTCGAGAATGTGGGTATTCTGTCAAGGAAGGAGAAGTGGTATTATCAAAACAAAATCTATTGAGGTCCTAAATCAATATAAATACTTAGGAGTTGTATACTCAAATCGACTCATGGAATCTATGTTGTGCAACATTAACAAAAAAGGTTTCTAAAGCATTAAGTGTCATCAAAATGCATTTCCAAACTAGGTCACAACAATGTTTAAATCGCAATCAAGATATTTGATTCAAAGGTTTCTCCTGTATTGTATTATCGGGCTGAAGTGTGGGGAACTGAGTTAGATTTTGTAAATGGTTATTCTGTACTGGTGTTAAAAAAACAAATACTTTAGCAAGAGCCGAATGTGGTAGATATGAATTATATTTGTAAACCCATTAAGTATTGGTTTAAAGGGGATAAATCGCAAATATTTTGGATCTAGAAATTGATACAAATGGGTCACAATGCATATAATAAATGTGTTATGATTGTATATTAACTGATTTACATTCAATCGTTTCAGTTTTACACTAATTTCTGATGAGTTATGTTCGGCACAATACGCAAGAAGTTTCATTCGAATGACAATCTATACCGTCTGGTTATTGCGCATGTTCTCCAGATAAGAATGCGGCGTCCCCGTTTGACCTGATTTTTGGAATATGTCTAGGCTCGTTCTTCGAGCCCCTTGTTACAAATGACACTGAAACACAAATGTTTATTTGTCTTAAATATTTGATATCGGAAGTCCATTTATTCCCGGTATAATCATAACATCAATGTCGATTTAAGTTGACAAACAATACGTGTTTTCAATGTCCATGAATTTGGATGAAATTGAGTTAGAGACCTATCTACTTTAAATCATTGGGCATGGATACTTCCAGATTACCGAAATTGCGTTACAAACAGCTCTATGATCTGGATGTTGCTAATATGG
Organism: Patella caerulea; assembly: GCA_036850965.1. NCBI lineage: Eukaryota > Metazoa > Mollusca > Gastropoda > Patellidae > Patella > Patella caerulea. Next base: position 44,573,552 of record JAZGQO010000008.1, read on the forward strand.
CAAGATTTCATTACCAACTCCCCAAAATGTATGATTTACAATCTACTTAAATCTAAGTTCCTTGAATGACACTTAGAAGTAGAGGTATAATATTCATAATAACACAACTTTATGGGTTTACTATTTCTTGGTTTATTACATGCAACGTTTCAATACTCTTACAGGTATCTTTCAAATAAATCCATAAAGTTGTGTTATTTTGAATACTAGTATATATTGCAATCATGCCATATCTTCCACATAAGCTGAGAGTTGCATTAACAAACTTTTAATGCTCAACTGTTCTTCTCGAGGTAGGGACAAAACTCCCTGGATAGAACGTATATGCAAACTGTGTAACACTAATCAAGTGGGCGATGAAATCCACTTCATGATATACTGTCCAATTTGGCGAGATCTAAGACATAATTTCTTACCGTCATGGTTTATTAGACCCCCCCCCCCCCAATAGTAAGCAATCTAGTTTCACTATTTAAATCGGCTGATCACATTGTATTCAGGATTTATCCTTTTTTATATCAAAAGGTATAGAATTAACACATAAAATGCTCAGCTATTAACTCGAACTTTAGTTATTTTATTTATTGTGAATATTATAAGTAAAACAGTAAGATTTAAATTGTATATATTTAAAATCTCAATTAAAGTTTCAATTTTCTTGCGATACGTCTTACTTTCGTTAAACATATTATGTATCATAAATATAGCACGTTACTTGCCGTTACTTGTAATTAAATTTGAAGATTTGATATTACTTATAGATTTATTGTATGTCTACTGTAGGCTGTTATAAATAAACTGTGTAATGATGAGTTATTACGATATAGAAATGTATGAATGGTGGTACATTGGTTAATAACGATTATTTATTACGTTATAGAAATGTGTGAATAATGGTACATTGGTTAATAACGATTATTTATTACGTTATAGAAATGTATGAATGATGGTACATTAGTAAATAATGACTGTGTTTGCTATGGTGGATATATTGGAAAATACTGTGAAAGACTAATGACTGGTAAATATCATTTTGTATTATTTTCAATCACTGTTTTTTCGCGGTGTTTGTCGAGTTAGTTCATCGGATTTTTGGGGTTGGTTTTCCCTTCTGAATGTTGCAGGTCGTAGGGTCTGAGAAGGACAGCTATGTTTGTTTTCGCACGGATGGGGCGAAAAACCTAATTACCGGGTATACATCGTCGTGCAAGTAAAAGACCCCGAGAGTCACTTTAATCAAATCATTCTAGAAAACGACTAACTAATTGGATCAAAGCAATTTTTTGTGAACAGTATGTTGACACAGTATTAATTAATTTATCACAATTCCAAGACATCAGTCTATTCGTCAGTGTCTGATGTGTCCACCGACAGTGTCAATAACAGCATCCCAGCGTCTGTACATGGAGTGGACCAGACGATTGATAACCGCAATTGGCAAATGGAGCGACACTCATAGAAAATCATGGCCCAACCCATCGTCTGCGTTTGGTCTCGGTCCGACGCTATTAAGTCTCCTCTGAATTTCATTCCCAAGATGTTCAATCGGGCTTAAGCCAAGACTACGGACTGGGTAGTGAATAACTTTGACACTGTTCTGCTGCAGAAAAACCAGAGTAACTCCGCCGGTTGTTTCGATTTTATGCGAAATGGGTGTGAGAGCTTGATCGATGTAGTGCACTGCTGTGATGCTGCCTCCCCTCCCTGGACCAAGATTTTGGAATACCACAGCACCCACAATCTGGTTCAGACCGATTCCACCCAAAACCATCATTCTTGGACCCCCCCCCCCCCCATGATTCTCGATCCATGACACATTCGTCAGAATAACGCTGACCGGGTTGACGTCATATTCTGGTCCTGTCATCTGCAGTTGATACGCAATACTGACACTCATCCTGTGTCGCCAATTCTGGCGTTGTTTGACAAAATGTACACGTTCACGTCGATGGGTGAGGATCGGTCCAAGGTAAGATCTACGGCAAGGAATGTTCGATCCGATGATACGTCTCTCTGATGTATCGGTACTGATGCATCTTCATGGTGTTCCCACTGTCTTACGTGCTGTCTCAGATGCCTGTGGTCTTGTTGCCTTTTGGTATCCATTGGTCTACCATTTCAGGGGCGATCATCCGTTGTGCTGTCCGGAAGCGTTGCTGGGTGTGATTGACAACGGATGTGGGGGATCATTTCGGGACTAACATATGGTTCAATTTTATTTAAATAAATCGCGAGGGAGGACAGGCGACCCTTCTCCTTGCCACGTACAACTGGGAAATCGAAACCACGCCAGTTGACTCAGTGACAGACCTTATGACACAGCGCGCACGTGCTAACAATTCAGCCCTTGTTGGGACAGTCAGAACTGTGACAGAACTGGATCCCATGTCAGACGATTGCAATTCTGTCGATTCGGGACGTTTCGGACAGATAAAAGAGCATATATAGTCTATGTCAACAGCGTTATCGCCTCCTTCGTGGAAATCTTGCATCACAGTTTACATTTACGTACAGAAATGAACGTTAGGTGGATAAGTCTATAATTTGTATCTTGCAGATTGCAGTGAAGGCTTCAGAGAAATGTATTTTGATTTGAATTTGGGTTCGTATGAAGTCTTACCACATGGTGCCCCGCAATCTTTTAACGTGACTTGCAGGATGAGGTGGGGTGGACGGACCATGATTCTGGTACATTTAGATCCTTTGAAAACAATGAATCGAAGCTGGTCGGAATATCGAGATGGTTTTATCGAAAGCGACTACCATGTTTGGATGGGACTTGAGAAACTATATTGGTTGAGTCGAAGCAAGGCTTTTGATTTGTATATTCAGTTCAAGAAATCGACATCTCCAAAGATACACAAACAAATCGTGTATGAAAATTTTGAAATGGGCGATTCTTCAACAAACTACCGACTTCTAAATGCAAAATTAAATTTATCCAGATCCGGCCTCACCCTCGTGGATTGTTTATCCAGTCTGATCGGATCGTCTTTCTCTACGTATGATATGGATAACAACCCTGTTTCAGGTTTAGACTGTCCTCTTAGCTATGGTAGTGCCTGGTGGTATAACGGCGTGTGCTCACAATGTAATCCTCTGGGTGACTTACACAACGCAGTAGGCGGCACAAGACAGGGAGTTAAGAACGAGATTTTTTGGGAACCGTTATCGTGGAGGCCGGAGAGTATAACTATGTGGTTTATAGACTAAATGTTTGTATTTGTCAGAAGATGTTTGAATATGTCAAATAAACAGCAAACATCGTCTTCTCTAATAATGTTACAAATTACTTAGAATAACGTCGATTAAAGCGACAATTTAATATTTTTAAGTTATATTTTTAAAATGTATTAAAATAAAGCCTTAAAACAGATGCAATAAACAGTCCAACCTTGTTAAAGAACAGTCCTATTAATCCTATAATTCACTATTGCCAGTTGAGAAATTGGCAAAAATATCATTTTCAACTTCAAATTCAAACGTTTGAAGATAGCTATTCCATGGAAGCGAGTGGGGAAATAGAAGAACAAGGAAGGTAATTGTGTTATTATTTCTAGTGTGAATGATTTTTTAAGTTTGTGAAAGAATAGTTAGTTGACAACCTATTCAGCAAAAGACATGGAAATAATGTTAATAACTAAAAACACACAGGATTCAGCTCGATGAAATTAAAAGTGTGTTAATGATCGAAACAATTATTGCTGCATTTTTATTAAATTTTTAAATTGATCAACTACTATATATTTAAACCTTTATTATACAAAACCGCAATCTGCCAATTGCATGACTTTCTTTACGCATGAAATATTATCTAAATTATTGATTATTCATTAATTAACTTATCCAGACCTTAATCAACTCTCAGTGTCTGAGATCATTAGTGGATTTGAATTTGCGATGGATAATGTACTGCAAAACTGGATAATCGAGACTTTGTTTATTATAAAACTACCGTTATTAGTGATAATCGCGGCTAGCCTAAAATTAAATCGTTAATATCTTGGTTCAGGTTGAAGCAATATGACTGACATTTTCTGATCTCATTATCTGTCCGCTTTTTATTTAATCATATACAACTGGGGTAGTTTTTGTTTTCTTCTTTTATGTCCATAGCACTTATATCTAATAACAACATTTCATGACGTCATCATAGGTTGGTATATTCGGTTCATACCAACAGCTGATGACGTCACGACAGGTAGATATAATATCAACCGCTAATCTCCGGTCGATATATTCGACTCATATCAACCGCTGATGACGTTGATGGTCGAAATAATCAAAAGAACACAGAAGTACATTTTTATTCCTTTGACAATTAAACCTTGAGTAGGTTAATAACCTATGCGTACCCAATGCCCGGCCAATAACATACACTAGTCGATTATCGATGTAATCGATAAGTCAAATGATGTGTTTTCAATAAATTGAACAGTGATTGATTAGTCAAAAAACTGAACAGTAATCCATAATACGTTAACATGTATTATGGGTAACTTGAACCGTTGGAAATTTTCAATCCCAGTCTTCAGTGCGTGTTTCGCTGGCTGAGAAGACAACAGTATAATGGCGGTATATTATAGTTTTGGCGCTTTCATTTATTTAATTCGATCGTTCATTTATATATATATTTAATTCGATCGTTTATGTATTCATTCAATCGATTTGGCATTAAAATTAATACATGTCCTGATCAGGGGATTGGGATGGCCTTGTGGTCTAGAGTGCCGCGCTTCTAGCGGCTGTGGTTTCGAGCCCTGGTATGTGGCATGGAGATAGGGACGCCTTCTCAACCTCGTGGGTTGCCTCCGGGCACTCCGGTTTCCTCCCACTGCTAAAGACCCCTACTCGCAAGCGAATTATTGAAATATAATGAAACCATATGTTAGTCCCAAAATGACCTAGTTTGTGTCGAGTGGACGTTAAACCCCATTTCTCTCTCTCTCTCTCTCTCTCTCTCTACTGATTAGTAAGAAGCGGCTAATTTAGACATTAAGCTGTTTCTGTTCAGACAGGTTGAATAATCGATTATTCCAATCTTATTTAAAAGTTTTACAATTTTTACATTTTCATCAAATATTTTGTCTCTCACCCATGTTCATTCTCGATCGTTTGTTATCCGATTATTGTACAACTTAAAATAAATGTCTGGGATGGGTTAGATTGTGGCCAATACTCCCTGAAGTATTGCCCCGATAGTAAGATACTCAACTACACTGCTTGTGGAACCCTCTTGAGGTAACATTTTTTTAATTCCATTTTGATTAAAGTATAAATGTTTATATCACAACGATCTGGGATGGGTTAGATTGTGGCAGATACTGCCCGAAGTATCGTACCGATACTACGATACTGGACTACATTGCTTGTGGAATCCTCTTGAGGTAACATTTTTATTCGATTTTGATTAAAGTATAACACCGCAAGCTCTTTAACGCAAATCATCAATACGCGATACAAGAGGTAAATCTGCCTATTGCAGGTCTCTCGTTGGGTCTGAAATATTATATAAATTATTAATTAAACATTAATTAACTTATCCAGACCATGATCAATTCTCGATCGCATCTTTGGTGGATTGTGATCCGATTTACTGCATAACTTTCCTTCTCCATTTAATTATGAATTGGGTAATCGAGACTATGCTTTTAACCGTACTGATTTTAGTTATTCTGATTGAGGCCAGCCGGAAATTTCACTTGCTTAATCTTCGGTTCATAGTGGAACAATTTGACTGAAATTTTCAGCGCAATGCCTTAACATTATCTAGTTTTAACTATATGTTTAAGAATAAAACATCTGGGAAATGATTTGAATTTGGGGCACCACAAACCTTTACCTGCAAGATTATGGCACCTGCATTCTTTGCCAAAATGTGCAACAAAGTTTGTGGGCTCTCTATTGTGATGGACTGGAAACATGACGAACCCTTTCGATAATCAGCGCACTGCGATCATTCGTTCCAGATCTATGGTTCAGCGTTCCGAGACCTCCCTTTCCAGAGTTACCCTCCTTTGCCGAAACCCTTTGAAACGGACGGACTACGGTTTTAACGGATTTACATAATGGTGTGAAGCATTGGGACCACGAGGACGAACCCGTGAAAATTCCCAGCTTTCTGTTCTAGAATAATCGTATTTTTTCCCAAATGAACTGAAATCGGATTAAAGGTCCTACTGCTGTTCTCCGAACTGTGCTAATGGCAGACGGGCATACGCCAAACAGTGTGCTATGAGGGAAATTTGGCCCGGACAGCGGCACTACGGCCTACTCTTATATCGAATTCCAACTCGAACAATGGAGTTTATTGTCCTATTGTTCTGCTCCTATACTGGGCTCCCCATGTTCCCGAAAACACCACGAAGGAGGTATAGGGTATAGTCTTCAGCCAGTGGTTCTCAACCTTGTTTTGCCAATGGCACACATTGAAACACATGAAAAAATAGCAGCTCACCTGAAATATATATGAAAATTATTTGGATGTGGAAATAAAACATAACAATACGACATACATCCATGACCTAAACTAAAAAAAGAAAAACACAGCTATGAACTTATTTGATCAGTCAAATAGCTGGCTTCTTTAGTGAGAAATATTGTTCCTGTGTCGTTTAAAAATTTTGCGGTACACTTAGGAAGATTTTGTGGCACACCTGTGTGCCGTGGCACACTGATTGAGAATCGCTGTCTTAAGGGCATATTTTTTTAAACATTCTATGCAGAGCAGTGACAGCATGAACAAAAACGATTTACAGGATGTAGGCGTATCTTGCATGTAATTGCTTGTTAGTAATGTCGATCATTATTTAATTCCGGTTATTCCCCTTTGCTGTTAATATAACGATTTGTACATTAATAGATCATTCTTGTGTTTTCGTCGTTTTTAGTACAGTCAATATGTTATATAGGCCTTCTGTACTAACATAACCTTCTTTTAGGCCTTATGTATACATGTATTGTCATGTTGCATTATCTTAGCCAATCTGTATATATGTATTGTCATATTAGCCATTCTGTAAACATAGTTGGTATAATGGATTGTGTGAGCTATTCTGTATATCTTCTGTTCGCCCTTCTGTATTTGGTGCATTGCATTTTTCGAACTGGTCTGTGTACATGTATTGTATTGAAATTCTAGCCAGTGTGGAAAAACAGAGTTCTTGGAGAAGCCTTAGAAATCCAGAAACATAAGCCTAAATTAAACAGAGACATAGGACATGTCCTCCCTAATCTATGGGTAGATTTACTTCAACCCGAATCATTGTGTAGTTCGTGACCCCCCCCCCAATTTGTTTTTCCCTTTCCCATTTCTTCTGCTAATTGGTTTCTAGAGAGAGAGAGAGATATGGGGTTTAACGTCCACTCGACACAAACTAGGTCATTTTGAGAATAACATATGGTTTCATTTTAATTCAATAATTCGCTTCCGCGTACGGGTCTTTAGCAGTGGGGGGAAACCGGGGTGCCCGGAGGAAACCCACGAGGTTGAGAAGGCGCCCCTATCTCCATGCCACATACGCTCACACCAGGGTTCGAAACCACTTCCGCAAGCCAGAGGTGCCCGGCCAACTAGAGGTCGAAGCGCGGCACTCTAGACCACTAGGCCATCCCCCACCCCCTAATTGCTTTCTCCTTGTTATTTGTATATTTAATTGTGGTTTATCTGCTATAAACGGTTTCAACTTGTTATCTTTGATCTGGTAAATTAATTTTTGTTCTACTACTATTACCTGGTGTTTTAACGTCCGCTTTCACATAAGTGTTGTTATTGTGTTATCTGCTTAAATGGTTTCTACTGGTTGTCTATATATTACATCTTTCATCTTGTTTAATTAATTTGTTATTGTTTTATCTGCTAAATGGCTTCCAAAGTGCCCATCCATATATTGCACCACATTTTTGTTAACTAATCATTATTTGCTTGATAACGATACTTGTATGTTGTTACGGAGTGAGAGAGTTCAAGTTAGTACACACTCTGCCCTATCACTGACCGTGCTTATAGTATAAAATCTATCAATGACAGCTGATTCATTGTGCAGTTCTTTATATGATATATTAAATATCAATAATATATGTATATGCATGCCTTAATTAACTTTACATGTACACGACATCTAAGTTTAGTATAAATTAGCTGTGGTTGTTTAGACAAATGAGTGGAGTTTGAAAGCTCACCGGAGAAGGGTCTCTCTGTTTCGGGAAGACGGAGAGAGACGCACAGACAGGCGTATGGACTCACCCGAGTTCAACCGCTGCCTTGGCAGAAAGACGAAATGGTACAGTTCATGTAGTTATATACCGTCCTGGTGCGTTTTTTTGTATATATATAGTTTTAGTACATGTATTGCTGTTGTAGTTATATATGTAAATTTGTTGTATTCTGTTCCGATGTAATTAAACCACACATTTATGAAACTGATAGCTGTCATAACTTACAATAGTGTTACAATGTGTATTGAAACGTAGCATGTTAAAAAATTTAGAAGTAGTATATCCATACAACTGTGATTATTTTTAGTGAAAACTATTTCTATATGTCTTATAAGGATTATGTATTGTCATGCTGTATTTTGTGAGCCTCTCTGTGTACACCTATTTAAATGCTGCGTTTATAAAATAAATGATGTCAGGAATAATAGCATTGTGTATACATTATTTCCTAATTCGGTAGAGAACAATTCAGCCCCCATTAAGACACGGTAGCGTCTATGGGAACATAAAGCTATCTAAAGTACGTCTAAGTGAGGGCGAAAAACCCTACTTTCAAATGTTCCCTTGTGTCTTTAGATGAAGTTTAATTCCTTAACTCCATAATAACCCACCTCTACACTGTATCCAAGGTGTGATCTCTCCAGGTGTCAGTAATCAAGAAATGCAAATAAAATCCTGTTCAACTGGACTAATGGGGTAGTGTACTTTAGCATATTCTTGTAACGAATTTCAGCTGTCCCGGGAAGTTTTAGGCGAAGCCAAAGTGTGCATCTGGGCATGTCGACCCATCCGAACAGCAATACACTGTGACTTGTCAGACCCGCCGTCTTACGCCACTTGCAAGGGGGGGGGGGGCATGAGAAGATTTTTCGGTCGACACAGGGATCGAACACGGGACCTCCAAGTTAGCGAACTAACGCCTTACTCACTGAGGCAGGGTGGCTTCCAAAAATGTATATAAGCTCGATCTGCGTAATGTTGCAGCCAAGAGGTATATGTAGCGATGGGTTTAACAATTGCATAAACTGAATCAGGCCCGTCTTGCTTTCTTGCTCAGGTCAGTAATAGCTGAGAGAGAGAGAGAGATGGGTTTAACGTCCACTCGACACAAACTAGCCCATTTCGGGACTAACATATGGTTTAATTTTATTAATTCGCTTGCGCGTAGGGGTCTTTTAGCAGTGGGGGGAAACCGGAGTACCCAGAGGAAACCCACGTAGATGGACAGGCGACCCTACTCCTTGCCAAGTCCAACCGCGGATTCGAAACAACGCCAGTTGACTCAATGGCAGGCCGTATGATACAGCGGTCTATTTTGCTATTTCCAATATTAAAACTAATGGCGCTTTTACTTTCATTGCATTTTTTGTTAAAAAAAACCCCATAATTTTCGGTTTTGGAAGATTAACATTTAACTTCCAATCCCTTTCAGAATTTTTTAAGTTCGTCGTAACGGTTCTGTAAGCCATGGGGGTAGTCAACATAAGAGCAAGGTCACTCGAATATAATAAGTGAGATACGTAACAGCTTTCCAGAATCGGAGCGTCATTATTTTCGTTATGTAGGTATCGAAGGAAGTTGGACTTAGGACACATCATTGTTTGAAATAAAAGGGAGAGATACACTATTGGTTGTTATTAGATATTCACTGATTATATATAGACTCAATGAGTTGTAGCACATTACCAATGATATTTTGTCGTAACAATTTAAACAGTAGACCCTTTCGCCAAATAGTGTTAAAATCCCGAGGTAAACTTTTCTGGTATTTATTTAATCTTGTTTTAAGAATCAACATCTTGTCAGACGTTCACGTTCTAATATATTTTCGAAATCCACTCTGAGCATTGTCTAATAATTTATTATCCTCAAGATAATCTGAAATCCTTGCATTTATTATTGTTTTAAAAAACACTTAGTAGACAACCACTTACTGACATGTGCAATGCCACAATAATTATTTCGGCCATTTGTATCATCCTTTTTTGTGCATTTGGACAATATATGACTCACCCAGTATTTGGGGAATACACTTGAGAAAAACAATAAAGTTAAAATATTTTATATAGTTGTCAATTACAATATCAAGAGATGTAATTAGCATTTCATCGATAATTTGTTTCCTTGAAGGTTTCTAAATGCAGAACGATCTTCAGAGGCATTTAAATCTTGATTTTTTTTTTACGTCGTTGTCAAAATGAAATGAAATAACGTCCAACTCTTTTTGCACCTAACCTGTGCTAATGGAAAACAGGCATACGCCATACAGTGTGCTACGAGGGAAATTTTGCGCGGGCAGCGGCGCTACGGCTTACTCTTATATCGAATTCCAACTGCCAAGGGATCTTTTACGTGCACTCCAATATGTACACGGGATCTCGGTTTCCTGTCTCATCCGTCGTTTTCAAACGGTATATTTAATTTTACATAAAATAAGGAATTGAAGTCTTCAATATCATATGTGGGAACCACATACCCCCGCCCCTCCGGCATTCTGTGCTTAAGTCGCCGGCCAACTAGTATGCTTAGAGTTTTTCATCTTCTAAAAAAATATTAAATACTAACACTGTGTTTACCGTTACTATTCCATTTAGACTCATCATTTTTTACGAAAGACCATTAGGATCAATCAAATGGAAAACTATTTTGTAATTCCAAGATAGCTAACTTCATATATAGTCTCATTGATATCATTTATTAACGATTGATAGATTTCATACTCGCCTTAACGCCAAGAAACGCTATTCACATTTGTCAGATTTATTTTAAAAATCCAAAATAGAATGTACGTAAATTGCAGGTTTTGATTCAATCAAAATTTAAAGGGCGTAACAAAGAGGTACATGGAAAAGGGGTGCAAACGAAACGGTGTTTTCCAAAACGACGAAAACATGTATAGCTGTGTAAAGTTACAAAGTACGAAATCCAAACGGACAAAAATGTGATACAAATTTAGTTAATTATAGAGTGTTATTAAAATTTGGTTTTCTCAGTTCAGCATATTTCGTTTACAATATTCACGTTTAAATTATTTCAACGAGAACTGTCATATCTTGAAGAGTATATGGTTCTGGATGACCGAGATTATACAATTTTATTTTTTTTTCGTACGAAATAGCGAAGCAGACTATCGTGAACTTTGACCTTTATCAAAGTGAAAAATGTTACAAATAGCTATGGTAATTAGCACTGGTTGCACTATGGTAGTTAACATCTCGATGTATTTGCGTGAAATATTAAAGAAAGGAGATTGGATAACGAGTTGCCAGTTTGCACTATAATATTTAGAAACTAAATAGTGTAAAGGTAATTTGCTGAAAATGTCAGTCAAATTGATCCACTATGAGCCTAGAACTGATCGGTTGAACTTTGTGCCTAGCCTCGATCATCATTACTAAAATCAGTAAGATTAACAGCATAGTCTCGATTATTCATTTTTTGATATAGTTATCAATGAGCGTTCTAATCTAACATCGAAGGCTAGCGTAGACATCAGGAAGTTATTGTTGTCTGGATAAGTTAATTAATGTCTAATTAATAATTTAGATAACATTTTAGGCCTAAAGAAAGACTTGTAATAGGCAGATTTAGCTCTGGCATAATGCATGTTTAAATCACAAATAAATGTTATAATTGATGTCCACGGACAGAACAACAGAGCACAAAATTTCAAACGAGTTTTTTTTTACCAATATCAATACCTTACGCATGCGCTTCTCCGTCTCTTGTAATTACAAATAATCAGATTTCTTTTTCATTCATTGACCCTAACGGGCTTTCGTACTTTTTATTAAAAACATATACAAACCTACCATCGACAAGGTTTACAAGTTCAGATACATTTTAAGTACATAAAGGTTTAAATAATAAGATTTATATCCCAGATTTTCACCAACTGGACATACACATAGTCGCTTACGTCCCATAATATATTTAGTTAATATCGCAAATTTTTAAATTATAACTGGACAAACGGATTCCTGTAATTTTCCGTCTTTTTGCTGTCTACTGGTTTAGTCAAATAATATTGTAAGCCAAATTTATTTACAATATGCTTAAAAAATGATAAAATGTCTCAATACACTTCTCTCTAGATATGTGTAATAATCTTTGTCCGATCATATAGATACAATTTGTGTTCATGGGATTATGAGATGAAAGGGGTTTCCCCATAAATCTCTCATTCCCGATAGTAAACACGTGTTGATGACAGACGAACGTTGGTACTCTTCTACTGTTCAATATAGCGATTATTAGCCTGGACATTTTCATACATTTCAATATATCGATCAACTTGTCTTTAAATATCTTGAAGAATCGATAATCTATTCTCGTTTTTCTCTACATTCGACTCAATCACTGTTAGCCATAATTTGTTCTTCCTGTAACCCTTTCGTTGGAATTTTCTAAGGCAGTTGTATGTCAGGCATTTTTGTTTTACCATTTGCTTGCCCCAATACTTGAGTGAGAGTTCCTCCACGCCTGAAATCAAACGGAAGCTCCCCAATTTCGTATAGAATCGCAACTGCTGCTCTAGTCGCCAGGCTTTGATCTGTATTTTGTCTAGCCTGCTTAGCTGGCTCTGTATTTTGTCGAGCCTGCTTAGTTGACTAACACCTGCGTTGACATAAGTAAAACATCCATAGTTGGTTACCAAGGGAATGATTGCTCTGTGTAATAGCATTGGGGTGTACCATTCAGGACCAATTGTGTCCATCTGGTGTATTTCACCATATTGAGGATTTGGAAGTGGAACTTACGATGCGATCGATATGTGGCTTCCAAGTTAGTCGTGAGTCGAACGTCATGCCAAGGAATTTGGCCTATGCTTTGAATTTTGTGCCGTTCGGATTTAAGTCAGTTTTTCTATTGCTCTCTGTCGGAAGATTTTCATTATGTCCTTTGGTGCTTTCCAAAATGAGTTATCTTCTGGGTTTACTGCTGATTCGGTATCATTCCTGTCATAGGTTGAAAGGTTGTTTTGGGAATTATGACGGACCCATGCGGGGTTCCATTTTCCAGTTCTAACTCACTTTGAAACGTTTTCTCTAGTATGTCAATTAGTGTCTGATTTTTCCTATGTCCTTTGATGCTTTTCAAGATGAGCTATCGTCTGCGAATAGCGCCGATTCGGTTACCCCCTCCACCCTCCACGTATTACTCCTGATATTGAAAGATTCAGATGCCACACTCTCTCGGTGCGTAAGACGTTAGTTTGCTAACCGGGCGATCTGGTGTTCGATCACTGTGTGGACCGAGAAAGTGTATCGTGGTATTGTCATTCGGATAGTACGAAACACCCTGTACAAAGAAACCGTGACAATTTGATACACGAATGGGCCGTAGCACACAATATGGCGCATGTCCGTTTCCGTTAGCTCAGTATAACGTTTATTTGTATTTCTTGATTACTGACACCCGGAGAGATCACAATTAATGGGTATATTGTAATTCATTACTTTATTGTAATGGGTAATGGCAATGGTATTTCTTGATTACTGACACCTTGAGAGATAACAACTTGAGAACAGTGTAGCACCATGGGTCTTTTTGTCAGACGTGGAGAGCGGGTCATTGTCAGTTCCGGTCGCCACATCCTACGTACGATCCATGCATCTTTTCTTACTACATATTTTAGTACCCTTGTGATCGTCTAGAATTTATCTCTGATGTCTTTCTTCCCCTTCACGTTGTGTATTACTTCTCACTGTTTTCTTAAAACGTTTGTCTTACCAGGAATAACAATTAAACAGGTCGTTTTACGTTTTATTTATATATATACAAGCATAGTATAGATTACAATACTAACTAAAGTCATCAAAAGCTAGCAAGTCAAACTCGCTGAGCGAGTTTTCTTATAGAAATTGTTACATCTTTCTACTTCTGGAATCAAGCTGCTGTCAAACGAATTCTCACACGTATGATAGTTTTGAAGCTGTGGGTTTTGGACGTTCAATTATCTAATTCGTCAAATATGATGTAAATAATTAGTGCTATTGGTTAATTAAGTCAAATGACGTCGAAACCCACCCTTATATCATGGTTATATGGAAATTTATTTGCACACCTTCCCAAGAGATATATGTTATGAACCTATAATCGAGAGAGGGAGAGAAATGGGTTTTTACGTCCACTCGATACAAATTAGGTAATTTAGGGACTAACTTATGGTTTAATATTATTTCAATAATTCGCTTGCGCGTAGGGGTCTTTAGCAGTGGGAGAAAACCGGAGTACCCGGAGAAAACCGGGTTACTTGGCACAAAGAGAGAGAGAGAAATGGGGTTTAACGTCCACTCAACACAATCTAGGTCATTTCGGGACTAACACATGGTTTTAATTTTATTTCATTAATTCGCATGCGCGTAGGAATCTTTAGCAGTGGGAGGAAACCGGAGCGCCCGGAGGAAACCCACGAGGTTGAGAAGGCGCCCCTATCTCCATGCCACATACGCTCACACCAGAGATCGAAACCACAGCCGCAAGCCAGAGGTGACAGGCCAGCTAGATGTCGAAGCGCGGCAGTCTAGACCACTAGGCCATCCCAACCCCCCGGGTTATTTGGGAGTAAGGGAAGTAGTCAGCATCCAAACACTGTAACTCGGGTATCATTTAATCTCACAATTCATAGATTTTAAAGATCTGTCGATAAAACAGCAATTTGTTTGCCTTTTGTTGACAATTTACTCTTAAAACCACCCCAAAAATACTTTTATCTAAAATTTATATTTTTGTTCTATGTTGAGTATTTTGTTAATACAAGCCCATACTCCAATAATAATTTCGTTTTCTCTCAAGATTCATAATAAAGCGAAATTTTCGGGGGAGGGGGGTGTCAAGTTTTTTTTTTAAGAGTTTTTCTTTTAAAGAAATCCGAAAAATACCTCTTCCACAAATTGTATCAACACAATTGCTTACTATGTTGCTAAAATAAGTCCATGCTTGAAGAAAAAATTGTGTTGCAATAAGTTGCAAGTTGGGCAATTTCAATACTAGATTGACTATGCTAACTGCTGATTGAACATATTCAAACATCTTCTACCGAATAAAAATAATTAGTTCTAAAGCCAAATATTTATGCCTAATGGAGTCCAATCAAAGGGCTCCCAAAAAACCTCGTCATCCACCCCTGTTCTGGCACCACCTGATTGGTGCAAATTACCAGTTGGGTTGCATTGTGCGCATGCTCCGTTGTACCACCAGCCACCACCATATTGAGCCGGACAGCCCAATCCCTGTACTGGGTTGTTATCCATATCATACGAGGAGAAAGACGAACCGATCAGACTGGACAGACAATCAGTAACGTTGATCTCGGATCTAGCTCTATTCAACTGGGCACTCAGAAGTTGATAGTTTGTTGATGAATTACCTATTTCAAAATTTTCATACACAATTTTAACAGATACAAAAGGGCTTTTCGTCTTCTCAAGCGCTATATTAAAATCTAAAGTCTTGCTTCGACTTAACCAGTACAGTTTCTCAAGTCCAATCCATCTTCCCGTAATCCCCAAGTCAAAACCATCTTGATATTCCGCCCAGGTTCGATTCATTTTGTGCCGAGGTTGAAAATGTCGTAATATAACAGTTCGTCCTGGTCCATACCTCAGTATGCAAGTCACGGTAAACGATTGCGTGGCACCAATTGGTAAGATCTCATATAAACCATTAGTTCGGTACATTTCTCTGTAGCCCTCACTGCAATCTGCAAGACATAAATTCGATGAGAGAGAGAGAGAGGGAGAGAAAGAGATGGGGGGGGGTTAACGTCAAATCGACACAAACTAGGCCATTTCGAGACTAGCATATGTTTTAATTTTCTTTCAATAATTCGCTTGCGCGTTGGGTTCCTTAGCTGTGGGGACACCTCAGCAACCTGAGAAAACTCACGAGGTTGGAAAGGCGACCCCACTCTTTGTCACGTACAACCGGGGAATCGAAACCAAATTGCCACGAAGGGGCTCATAAATGATGTAAGATTTCATTCTATGAAAATGCTTTCCAAGTTTGCATGTCTGTGTTTTAGTTTTCTCTTTGTTGTCTTTTGTGGGGTTTTTTTCCTGGATCTATAAAATCCCAAATGTCATGTTCCTTTGATTGAGTAGAATCATCTCAAGAATGTAAAATTATTATAATATTATTTACAGTTTACGTCAATATTTGCTCCATCGGAACTAAATGGAAAATTCTTAATAAGCTTTTAACATACATGTAGAATTTAATTATTTAAATATGTATATGAGTATTTTCATTATAAGTATTTGTAAACAGATAATATATATAATCATATATATTATCTGTATGCATAAATGAGCCATTTCAAGTCAAGAGGACGAAATTTCAGAAAGTTGGGAACATGACCCCCTCCAAAGAAATTATAAAAAAATATGTTCTACATGTAGAATGTGGCCTTAAGCTAACAGTCCAAACGTGAACGTCTCTTAGGGGGTTGGGGTGACCTAGTGGTCTAGAGTGCCGCGCTTCGACCTCTAGCTGACTGTCACATCTGGCTTGAGGCTGTGTTTTCGATCCATGGTGTGAGCGTATGTGACATGGGGATAGGGGCACCTTCTCAACCTCGTGGGTTTCCTCCGGGCACTCCGGTTTCCTCCCACTGCTAAAGACCCCTACGAGCAAGCGAATTATTGAAATAAAATTAAACCAAGTGTTTGTCCCGAAATGAACTAATTTGTGTCGATTGGACGTTAACTCATCTCTCTCTCTCTCCCTCTCTTTAAACCCCATTTCTTTCTCTGTACTCGCCGAGATATGTCCGTTTGAAATTGGGGTACTGAAACGGATCATACATCTCGGTTTTTCGGGTGCTTTAAAGTCGACAGCTAACACATGAAATAAAATGAAAAAGTCCCGTTTTGCGAGGATGATTTTCCAAGCGATGGAAACCAGTAAATGTAAGTAATTGAACAGCATATTTACCAGTCATTAGTCTTTCACAGTATGTTCCAACATATCCACCATAACATACACAGTCATTATTTATCAATGTGCCATTATTCATACATGTCTATAATATCGTAATGAATAATCGTTATTAACCAATGTACCATTATTCATACATTTCTATAACGTAATAAATAATCGTTATTAACTAATGTACCATTATACTACCAATATCAACTAATGTGCAACTATTTAAGGTTATCTTTTACGACTGTTGTGTCTATTCCTAGCCAGGTTTACTTTAACGTTAGGATTTCTCAAGCACGCACTTAATTAAAAATGTCATCGAAAATACCAATTATTGCACAGAATCCACACCTATCAAATTAAGGATTTCTCAAACACGCACCTAACTTTAAAAAAAATAAAATCAAAGATGTCCTACACTCATCAAATTCAGAATGTTTTAATCAATTTTAAAACACTTACTTTTACGGCATTCCCCTTTTTGTAATAAACAGAATCGGCCAACGTTACACCATTTCCACAATCATCGGCTAACAGTCCAAAGTTCAAAAAGCATTTTCCTTCCTTTAGTTTAAAAGAAACTGATAAACAATTTTCATCTAAGGAACAAATGGCCGCACACTGTATTGCACTTCCTGCTTCAAAAGTTAAATAACTTTCAAGGCTAGTGAGAACCTTATCTGTGCAAAAATCTGGCCGGATGAAATTTTCATGGAATTGTTGACAAATTATGATGCGAAAACAGCAGTACAGGGCCAGTAGAAATTGTAATACATTATATGTTGACATAATTGTCTGTTCAGGAATCTACTCGGATGATTTCTGACGATCTCGACAACCGCCAGAATGATATTTGATTTGAGAAGATCCTCTCTCTCTCTCGCTATAATTGTATTTCGATTTTTAAAACTCGATGGAAAGTAATTGATCAATATATCACTGGCATGACGATCACAAATCAATCAATTAATAATTGTAGGGAAATGTTGCGGTCCCGTTAAGATATATAATCCGGATCAAGAAAGGTGTATTAAGAAAGTCTTGATTAAATATATTCGTACAATGTTGATTAAAAACGATATTTACTTGTCGTGGAATATATTTTTTTATTTAGATAAACAAATATTAAATCAATCGATTATTATTAAGTTGTTTATCAACGTTCGATCAGCAACCATTTAGCTCTATTTTATATTGTTTCGGTGTTAATCGCTGTGGGGTTTTATCAAAAGCTAGAAGCATTGGAAGGTATAAACTAATATCATCTCAAAGGTGTGCTAATCTCATTCCGGTTTGTAAAACACGCGTTGCTGACGAACTTTGAGCTGTTGCCTATATGTGGATTAATGTTGTTCTTAAAACTACCCGGTTTGTGTTGACGGATCATTCAATGGCCTGACAACCAAAACTACCCGGTTTGTGTTGACGGGTCATTCAATCGCATGACAACCTTCTTCATCATCCCCTGTTAAACTAGATTGGTGAGAAAGAGAGAGAGAAATGGGGTTTAACGACCACTCAAACACAAACTAGGTCATTTCGGGACTAACATATGGTTTCAATTTTATTTCAATAATTCGCTTCCGCGTAGGGGTCTTTAGCAGTGGGAGGAAACCGGAGTGGCTTGAGGAAACCCACTAGGTTGAGAAGGCGACCTAATCACCATGCCACATACGCTCACACCTGGCTCGAAACCACAGCCGCAAGCCAGAGGTGACGGCCAGCTAGAAGTCGAAGCGCGGCACTCTAGACCACTAGGCCATCCTCCTCCCCCCCCCCCGCCCCCATATACTAGATTGGTAACAGAACACCCTTAAAAGCAGCCTTTGTCATAGATGATAATTATCAATACTGAACAACAATAGGCATGGCTGCTGATGAAACAAGGGAGATAATAAAAGTCTTCGTGGGCATTGAATCAGATAATATCCAAAAGAATGGTAATGAACAGTGGTCATTGTTGATGAAGCGAAAGAGAGATGAAAGACTGTCTAGAAATTAAATTCAAAAGGGTATAATATAATCCCTTGATTTAATTAGATCATTAATCAGGAATTTCTTTTCTAAAATTACACTTTTCAATTTTGTCCCGTTTCCCTTTATTTACGAACCCTTTAGTTATAGTACTTGTGTTTGTGTTTTTATATGGATTGTGTTTGGGTTTTATTCCGGGCGCGTCTCAATTGTGTATTAATCTTCTAATTAATGGCGTAAAGCGTTTATAGGATTCAAAAGCAAGTTCTTTAGGCTTATATTAATAGGTTTCCTTGTGGGTAGGTCGTTCATTATAATGTATAATGTTAAGTACTATAACCGCTCGGTTCTTCAATAACGAACAAGTCGAGAATGGTTCTTCAATTTTTTAATTACTGGAACTTACTGGTATATCTTACAAATGACAACCCAATTCATACAATGTATACCCTACAGCACAGTGGATGACCGACATAACTGCTACTTGCTACTAAGTTAGGTGACCCTGTGACTTCCCTACTGATGTACATTAGCCTTTTTATATTCCAACTATAATGGGATAATCTCAAGTGATGACATCAAAACATGTACGATGCACGATCGATATATTGAAATGTATGAAAATGTCCAGGCTAATAATCGCTATATTGAACAGTTGAAAAGTACCAACGTTCGTCTGTCATCAACACGTGTTTACTATCGGGAATGAGAGATTTATGGGAAAAACCCTATCATCCTATAAACACAAATTGTATCTATATTGAGAAATGTGAGTTATCCAGTAAATTTATCATTTTTTAATCATACTGTAAATGTATTTGCCGTACAAAAGACAGCAAAAAGACGGGAAATTACAAGAAACCGTTTGTCCAGTTATAATTTAAATATTAATAAGTTTAGTTACGATACGCACTACAATAAATATTGTGGGACGTAAACTACTATGTATATTGTGTAATTCTAAAGACATTGATGATGGGTACCATTTTGTTTTAATTTACCCAGTTTATAAAAATCTGAGATATAAAAAAATATTATTAATCGAACCCCAGTGGTTTGAAATGATTTAAACCTTTATACTAAAAATGTATCTGAACTTGTAAAGTAGGGTAGATTTGTATGTTTCTTATTAAATGTACGAAAGCCCGTTAGGGTCAATCCATGAAGAGAAAATCTGATTATTTGTTATTACAAGATAGCTATGAATAATTTATTTTTTGAAGGTCGATATGCACTGCTTTTGAAAATATGCGTTTAAATTTTTGCTCTATTGTTATCTCGGTGGGCATCAAATAATAACATTTATTTGTGATTTAATATTTCATACATATACATCAGGGGCCGGTTGCTCAAAGCTCCGTTATCTTTTAACGATTAGTTAACTCCATGTTAACGGATCGTTAACTTTAACAGAGAGAAAGACTGTTGCTGGAAGTCCCGTTAACTTTAATGTGTCGTTAACTTGGCGTTGTATTTAACGGAGGTTTGGGGCTCTGTTATCTGTTTAATGATGGCATTAGTTGGCTGTAGCAAAAAGTTTTCTATGGAACATTGTAGAGGGTTGGGCGATGCGGGCCTATTCCATTTTCTATAGGATGAACTTCTATACTATTCTACAAAATTTTGGTGTCCTATAGTAAATAATGGCCCCATAATTCTGTAGTGCAAATTCCATAATAAAATATTCTAGAGTGTTTTCTGTTGTAAATTCTATAGTCATCTTTTTGTCTTTAATCTAGTTTTGTGAACAGACTGCACAGTTGTCTCGCTGTCTTCAGCTTCTTGTTACAAGTAACTTCTATGATGTTGTTATACATGTACATTGAAATTAAAATTTCTAAATTCAGCCAATGAACAAACAGTCTTCTCTTGGATTAACTTTAATGAATCTGTTAGCTAACGGATAATGAAATTGACTTTCCAGCAACAGAAATATAACTGACCGTTAATAAACGACACGTTACAAAGATAACGATCCGTTAGAGTTTAACGGATCGTTAAAATAACTTAGTTTTGAGCAACCGGCCCCAGGACGCTAACTACCATAGCTTAACCATTGTGTTTGCTACTTGTGATATTTTTCGTTCGTTTCAACTTTACACAGTTATGTAAGTTTTGGATTAGCGCCGTTTCGTCCGTAGTAGCCCTTTTTAATTCGATTGAATCAAAGCCTGTGATTTTGTTTTAATTTCTTTAGTATACAATTTGTCTACATTCTAGCTTCAATTAATAAAGGAATTTCCATCAGCGTTATTTTTCAAAATTTTTTTGAGGGTGTACCCGAGACGAGGGCTAGAAGAAGTGCCCCTCCTATCATCCATTTCGGGATCAGCACCTGTCCGACCACATTTTATAGGGCCTTGTCAGTCATTGGGAGCTCCGCCCCCAAATGACATTATTAGAGATTCTCGTCCTGGTCGCCCTTTCCACGTGTCTTTATTGATGTTTCGGGCTTGTTCCAGTTTAGGACCAGACGTTTCATATTTTGAAGGTTTTTAAGACCAAAAGGAGAAATAGCGCCATCGAAATTAACGTGACAAAAGAGTTTGTGGCAGTTCAATTTTCAAAAGTTTCGGGGGACGGGGGGGGGGATGTCTGGGTATCGCCGCTTTGCGTTCAGTAATTGGCATTATATTGGCGCCCCTCCCACCCCCCTGCTGCACCCCCACTTTTAAAATCCCTCATACGTCCCTGGAAGCATTTGGATGAATTTGTTGGGGGTGAATTCAATTTTTTTTCCGATGTATAAACTGAATGGTTTTAATAATGAACTTCTAGAACAATACGAGTCATATTTTAATACAAAGTAAAACTAAAACTAAATAGTAAAAATAATTTGAATACCATTTAGTATCAATAACGTCATACTTAAAGAGTTATTCCCCTTTACGACTTTCTAGTATCGTAACTAGGGGGTTCTGGGTGACCGAGACTATTAATGTTATTGTTGTATGCTTATTAATGGAGAATATATTCGAGACCTAATGATGTCCCAATGGAAATGGAAGCGCTGGCCACATAATGCTGTGTTTCTTTCCTCAATATTTTATTTACCATATACCATCTGGTCACAGGAAGTTAGCATGTGCGCGCTGTATCATAAGGTTTATTACAGAGTCAACTGGCGTGGTTTCGATTCCCCGGCTTTAGGGTCCTTCGATTCAAGACCCCTACGCTTAAGCGAATTCATTAAATAAAATAGAACCAAATATTAGTCCTGAAATGACCTAGTCTGTGTCGAGTGGACGTTAACACCCCACCCCACTCTAAGATATATATGGTCTCCTCAACAACGATATATAGTCAGACTAATCGGAAATACAAATATATTTATCTTTGTTTTTCACAATGAGTTTGGGACCAGAGGGTAATAAACATTTGAAAAATTGCGATTAGCAAATTGGAGTGATATTATTTTAGACTTTGCTATGATTCAACTGTGAGCTTAATACTGTCTGGGTACACTTTGTTAATACTTCATGTTAACAAGATAAACTTGGCCTGATTTTAAAACAAACATAAAATATATTGATTAATTCCCTGTTATTGATACACCTGCCTTGATCCGGATTATAAGGCTTAACGGAGCTACGTAATTTCACTAAATTTATTAAAATCGATTGATATTTTTTATTGTGGCCGTTTGATAAATTGATCAGTTCTTTTTGATTGAGGTTTTTTTTTTTAAAAGCTGTGTTCGCATTATAATTTGCCATTCGTTTTATGAGTATTTCATCCGTCCAGATTTTTGCACAGATAAGGTTCTCACAAGTCTTGAAAGGTATTTATTTCTTTAAGCAGGAAGTGTTATACAATGTGCGGCCATTTGTTCCTTGGATACCAATTGTTTATCAGTTTCTTTTATGCTAAAGAAGGGGAAATGCTTTTTGAATTTTGGACTGTTGGCTGATGACTGTGGAAATGGTGTTACGTTGGCTGATTCAGTTTATTACAAAAAGAATAAAGCAGTAAAAGTAAGCATTTTAAAATGTACACCCCATTTTAAAAAAGTAAGCATTTTAAAATCCCAACCCTAATTGAAAATATAAATCAATCTGAATTTGGTAGGTGTAGGATCTCTCCAATAATAGATATCTTTGATTAAGTGCGTGCTTGGGAAATATTAAATTGTAAACCTGACCAGAAATAGACACAACAGTCGTAAAAGATAACTTTAAATAGCTGCACATTAGTTGATATTGGTGGTATAATGATGCATTAATTAATAATGATTATTTATTACGATAAAGTAACGTATGAACAATGGTGCATTAGTTAAGAATTCGGAGCGCTTATGAATTCGGAGCGTCTTTCACAGTATGTTCCAACATATCCACCATAACATACACAGTCATTATTTATCAATGTACCATTATTCATACATGTCTATAATATCGTAATAAATAATCGTTATTAACCAATGTACCATTATTCATCCATTTCTATAACGTAATAAATAATCGTTATTCCCCCAATTCCTGAGAAATTTACCATGTTTGAAAATTCCCGGGAATTTTGCAACACTAGCCAGCTCTTTATTTAATCTACCATAAATTATTAACTAATGCACCATTGTTCATAAATTATTAACTAATGCACCATTGTCCATAAATTATTAACTAATGCACCATTGTCATTTCCATAAATTATTAACTAATGCACCATTGTCCATAAATTATTAACTAATGCACCATTGTCCATAAATTATTAACTTCTTAACTAATGCACCATTGTTCATACGTTACTATATCGTAATAAATAATCATTATTAATTAATGCATCATTATACCACCAATATCAACTAATGTGCAGCTATCTAAAGTTACCTTTTACGACTGTTGTGTCTATTTCTGGTCATGTTTACTTTCAATTTAATATTGCCCAAGCACGCACTTAATGAAAGATATCTATTATTGGAGAGATCCTACACCTACCAAATTCAGATTGATTTATATTTTCAATTAGGGTTGGATTTTTTTTTTGATTTTTTGAAATTTTAAAACACTTACTTTTACTGCTTTCTTCTTTTTGTAATAAACCGAATCAGCCAACGCAACACCATTTTCACAGTCATCAGCCAACAGTCCAAAATGCAAAAAGCATTTCCCTTCCTTTAGTTTAACAGAAACTGATAAACAATTGGTATCCAAGGAACAAATGGCCGCACACTGTATAACACTTCCTGCTTCAAGAGATAAGTAACTTTCAAGACTTGTGAGAACCTTATCTGTGCAAAAATCTGGACGGATGAAATCCTCATAAAACGAATGGCAAATTATAATGCGAAAACAGCAGTACAGGGCGAGCAGAAATTTTAATACATTAAATGTTGACATAATTGCCTGTTCAGGAATCTACACGGATGATTTCAAACGATCTCGACTACAACCAGAATGATATTTGATATGAAAACATCTTCACACTCTTTTTTTATAATATTTGATTTTTTTTTTTTAAAAACCTCAATGAAAAAAAAAACTGATCAATTTATCAAACGGCCACACACTAAAATTTTAATCGATTTTAATAAATTTAGTGAAATTACGTAGCTCCGTTAAGCCTTATAATCCGGATCAAGGCAGGTGTATCAATAACAGGGAATTAATCAATATATTTTATGTTTGTTTTAAAATCAGGACAAGTTTATCTTTTTAACATGAAGTATTGACAAAGTGTACCCAGACAGTATTAAGCTCACCGTTGAATCATAGCAAAGTCTAAAATAATATCACTCCAATTTGCTAATCGCAATTTGTCACATGTTTATTACCCTCTGGTCACAGACTCATTGTGAAAAACAAAGATAAATATATTTGTATTTCCAATTAGTCTGACTATATATCGTAGGGTGTCAACGTCCACTCGACACAGACTAGGTCATTTCAGGACTAATATTTGGTTCTATTTTATTTAATGAATTCGCTTAAGCATAGGGGTCTTGAATCGAAGGACCCTAGTCCAAATATCACGACTCACATCTTCAATAGAAGCTTGAACTCGCCTTAACTACATACAACTTATCAAGCCCTAATACCCCGCATACTTGGGCACTAAGTTTGATTGGGTCACAAGCCAGCTTGGGAGCCTATCGGATTCCTTCGTTAAAAATATCGGGGAATTATCGGAACACATTCATATCAAAGAGACTTGCCACTGCCAGTTTTCGTGCAAATAAACACATCTTTAGATCCTAAAGCTGCTTCAATTGTTTTGGGGGGTTTTCCGTGAGTTTCTCAATTGAAAAAAAAATTTCAACGAGTGTAAACTTGTCTGTTTCTTTTTCTATGGAGGCCGCCATGTTTATTTACAGTGTGTTATGTGCCACGACCTCTGATTGGACAATGCTAATTAATCACGTGTAAACACAACGGGCGTGAAAGTTTGGGAATTGCTGAGTATTGAAGCAACTGTTAGATGTTTGTAAAACTCGCGGATGTTGCTTAAGAAACATGGTCCAACTCATGACCCCAATGCTTCACACAAAATTTGAAACAAATTTGATAACAACTATATCACGTTCACTAGGTTTTCAGAAAAGGGTGGGTAACTCAGGAATGGAAGATCGTGGAACGCTGTATATCGAAAATGTGGGCATATAAAAACATCTTAGGTTTGAACTAAATTCTGATTATATACATTTATTTACTGAGGTTAATGTAATACCTTACAGCATCTGTATCACTTAAATATTCAGCAATTGTATTTTCACTAAAACACAATAAACAAAAAAAAATATCTTAAGTCAAGTATAGTAATACAATGTAATAACAAAGTATCATATATTTGAATCTTGAATGCTCAACTTCATTACACATGTATGTCAGACATGTAACAAATAGTTATTAAAATCTGAAATACTGTAAATCCATTAAAATAATGGTTAAATTTATTAAAATAATGGTATATGTGAATCAGTTACAGAAAAAAAGTTAGTAACGGGCAGATGACATGCAAGATACGGCCATAGTGTTCGACAAAGGGGGGTAACTCTGCAATGTAAGATTGTAGAACGCGGAATATTGACAATACCGGAAGTTACAATCCAATATGTGCCAAATCAAACCCATCTGAAATCTTTAGGATATAACCATATGGGTGACGACATAAATGTATGAAAATTTGGGTGTGTAATAAAAATGTTAGTATAACTTGGAACTGAACTTAATGACTTTTAAAGATACATTCCCACGACAGTATTTATTGGGTAGTCATTTCCAATAAAAGTATGGAAAGTAGAGACACCCAACAGGCCCGTATCTAGACACCATTAAGGGGGGGGGGCGAACATTTTGAGGAAATTTTCGGAAAGGTCATTCTAACAGTCTGTTGTAATCATCATGCTATGTAGTTACCTAGGCGTCTAATAAGCATTTTAAAATAAGTATTCAAACAAAAAAAAAATAGCTTTTTTAAGTTAATTTAAGGAACTGTGTATACATACCCCCGCGCCCCATGTAGATACGGGTCCGACACACAATTTTACTATAAAAATTCTGAATTCTCCGAAAAACACCCATAAGGCACGCACAGGACAAAAATTTAAGGGGTTCATTAACAGGCAGATTGTCTGTTACTGTCAGTCAAATTAAAAACTTGACACTCGGGATTTTTGGGACTAGATTTTTAATATTTGGTTTAAGGCAACTATTTTACCTTGACATCTACAGAAAGTCCTTGACATTGATAACGTTCGTGATGTCACAGTACCCCCCAAAAGGAAATTCACAGACTTAGAGAACAATCGGAATAAAGTGTTTAGTAACGGTTGTAGCCTTCTCTAGCCTCTCGTACTGCCACACAACGTCTTCTCGTGGATCTCAGAACATAAGTAAACACAACGCGAGGAAGACGTCGACACTGCTCAGCACGTCAGTGGTGGATTCACTCGCTGACGAACACATCGATCCAGTTCGTCCCAGATGTGTTCAATAGGATTAAGGTCGGGGCTAAGTGACGGTCAATCCAGAACTTGGAAACTGGCATTTCTTTAAATTCTGAGTAGCAATTGTCGAGCTTTGTCTTGTTGAAACATTAGACCAGGCCCATGTCTCTGCATAAATGGAAGAAGAACAGGTTGCAAAATCTAATCCCTGTACTGGACAACATTTCAGTTCCCTTGGACCACAGCAAGAGGAGAACGTCCATGTGCACAAAAAGAACCCCAAACCATGACGCTGCCCCCACCAAATCGGTCAACTTCCCTGACACATACTTGAGCGTAACGTTCACCTCGTCTGCGGTACACTCGGACCCCCAAATCGGAAAATCTCATAGTGAAGCGAGATTCGTCACTAAAGACAACCGAGTAAATCGTATGTGTCTTGTGGCCTACACAAGTCGGTTACGGCGATGAAGAGGTGTCAACATTGGTCCATTATAGGGCCTCCGAGCTCGAAGACCAGCAGCTTGCAAGCGATTTCGAACAGTTTATGCAGTTACGCTTCCACCAAACATCTCTCTACTTGTGGAGGTTGCAGTGACAAATCTGTTTCTAAGATGACGTAATCGTATTTTTTATCTTCCTGGAGTGACGTCACACGTAGCGCTCCCGCCCTTGAGTGGGCGGCAATAGCTCTAGTTTGAAGCACTCTCATTCAAGATTAATTATTGTCTGGTGTGAACAATTAAAGGCTCTTGCAACGGTGACCACAGACTGACCAGCATAGAGCCTACCTATAGGGCACGTAGACGTTCTACATTTGAAATGCGCGGCATTTTCTAACAAAGATGAAAATAACAATTTTAATTTGTTTTCCCATTTCAAGTTACGTGTGCGTGTTTAGTTTAAGCAAACTTGCATCGATTGACCTCACGAGTTTGTGTTTGCACCATTTTTTCAGGTTTATATGCACAAAAGTCACGTGATCCACGTGACTTTACAATTTTATGAAATTAAAGGCTTCTTACTACTTTATTTGACTTGGCAGAAAAAAATTGTTGAAATTCATCAGTGTCAAGTTTTTAATTTGGCTGAGTGTATGTTATAAGCATGAAGAAAGCATCCTGATTGATTAACGCAAACTATTCGATGACAACAGAATTGTGTGATTAATATATAATATGCTTCAGCTCACCATTTCACATTCTTTAATGTGTTCTCTCAGCTCTTCAGTGAATACATCAACATGACAAAACTTGCCAACTTGCTTTCTAGATTCCAAAGTGATAAAAAATATTATCAAAATTAACATAAAAACAAATATGGGTACATATTCTGCATGCTATATATACAATGAGTATTGGAGGTGTTATACATGCATTGATTTGATTAAATTTGAGTCAGCATTTACTCATCTCTTTACTAATATGCATCGTAAATTACAAACCCGAGACTATAGATAGTCCTGTATAACGGATCTGAGGTTAAGTGTTTTACTAAGTCACCATAATTCACTGTAAAAAAAGGAAACTGCTAGAACAATATACCAAATTGTGACCCAGACTTTAGTTAAAAAAAACTAGGTAAAATATACGTACTTCTGAACAAATTACAGCAATTCAATCCAGGTTATTCTGGATTGGTCTTATGTAGCAAACTGCTTGTCCAAAATAACTCTTGGACAGAACTTCAGCACTGTAGCCATTCTTTCCAGGTTTTATCACATCTAAGTTCGTTTTGAATCAAACGAAGTTCTTAAAAGTTCCCAACCTCCACAATTCTTTAGTTGACTATAAGTTGATTCTAGTTCTTCTTCAAACTGGCTACCACTGTTGCCATGTTTCTCAAATTTAATTTTCCTTTCGCCCAACCCCGACTCGAACAACAGCTTTCGTTGAGCAATAAGTGGTAAATAGTCCTTAAAGCTGAACTCCGGTTACAAAAATACCGAAATAATGTAATAAAAAAAGTTAACGCCCGCAAGCCGCCATACTTGTTTCCAACTTGTGAAATAAGTATGGCGGACATGGAGGCTTATGACCTTGAAAGGTTAGCCGATCTCACTTCCAGTTTGTTTCTCGTCAGCTAGCTATACACATCCGGCTTTATTCTCTTCACACGGTTCACTGACTGCTGTTTTTTCCCCAACAGTATACCAAATTATTGAAGATTGAACATGTCTGATCTGGTAAGACTGTAAATAATTATATGAACTGCGTCTACTACAATATCAATTTCTTACACGTTGGTAAAATGGAGAAAAAAAAACATAACATCAATAAATTTAGCACTGTCAAACACTCCCCAATGAGAGCCGTCCCAAACATGTAGTTATGTCCATTGGTCGTTTTCATGAACACTATTCAACATGGAACACGAAGAAGGCAATACTAATAGTTTGTATAGGTGATTTGTTTTGGTTGAAAAATAGGTTGGGTAAGACATCTGGTTGCATCTTTTGTTTTAGAGTAAAGCTTAGGCTATATTGTAGTAGACGCAGTTCATATAATTATTTACAGGCCTACCTGATCAGACATTTTGCAATCTTCAATAATTTGGTATACTGTTGGGGGGAAATACAGCAATCAGTGAACCGTGTGAAGAGAATAAAGCCGGATGTGTATAGCTAGCTGACGAGAAACAAACTGGAAGTGACATCAACTAACCTTTCCAGGTCATAAGCCTCCATGTCCGCCATACTTATTTCACAAATTGGAAACAAGTATGGCGGCTTGCGGGCGTTAACTTTTTTTTTATTACATTATTTCAGTATTTTTGTAACCGGAGTTCAGCTTTAAAGCCCCTAATAACACTCTTGTTGTAACTGGATAATATGTCCCAATCTTTATTCTGGTCAACAAATCGTATTATTTTAGAATATTGCAATTAAATGATGACATAAATTTTATCTTAACACACCTATTTTGAAAATTTGGAAAAATTCAACCTATTGATTTGAAAAGTCTAACGTAAACCTTTTCAAATGTGACGTGGATTTTAAAATATTTTGGAACCCTCTGGACTAGTAAAATAGGTTGTAATGGATAATTGACACAACAGGTAGGACACTTAAACATCTAGTACTTTAGAATAAGGCTATTATTTATTTTCTGGGGCTACCAAGCCAGCAAGAATGTTATTGTCCCTTTAAAATAAAATAAAATCACCTAGAAAAAAAATACTGATCCATGCGGTATGGTACTTTGTTGATTCACTCTTGTTACATTCGGCACAATATACTAAATTTAGACTGTCTTGTCTACAGTTAGCGCCGCTGGCGAACAAGTTGACCGACATTTTGTTTCCTAAATCGACGATTTTAGTCAAAAATACTTAGTATACTTAATGAATTTTGAGAAGTGTTTATTCAACTTCCATTTAATAAAATTGAAAAAGGATATTTAGTCTCTCTTCCGGACACCTGTTACCACTGTTTGTCGTGTATTTTGTACACGGGGAGCAGTCCATTTGCTGATTACACTATTTTGCCTATAACGTTTTTTAGGACTTCGAATTCTGTCTAATGGTTTGGATTGTTCGTACTTGGTTTTATTTTATGTGAAACGAAGTAGAACTGTATTACAATATTGCATACTAATTTTAAGATATGACAGTCATTCATAGCTAAGATCTATTCTGAAATTAGATTGTTCTATGTGCAGAATAACGGCACCACACTACACTTCCTGCAAATATCAGAACTAAAATGGAACTGACCTACATCGGTTGCTTCAATTTTCCATATTACTCAAATAATTTTGAATATCTATAAGCAAACCAACAAATGGGAAAAATTCAACTTATGTCTTTATCTGCTAAACAGAAAAAAAGATGAGTCCATGTACAGGTACTTATGGAAGCGTAATAGGGCCACATATTATTTTTTTTTATTACATTTTCAATTTTTCAAGTTAGTAACTTGAATTTTCAAGATATTAACTTGAATTTTCAAGTTAGTAACTTGAATTTTCAAGTTAGTAACTTGAATTTTCAAGATACTAACTTGAATTTTCAAGATACTAACTTGAATTTTCAAGATACTAACTTGAATTTTCAAGTTACTAACTTGAATTTTCAAGTTACTAACTTGAATTTTCAAGATATTAACTTGAATTTTCAAGTTAACTAACTTGAATTTTCAAGTTAACTAACTTGAATTTTCAAGTTACTGTTATATTATTAATAAGGCGTTTTGATCTAATGATATAGTATGTCATGCAATGCTTTAGTCAATGGACGGCACGGTTATAGACCTCAATGACAAGGTCCGGGAGTAGCCTATTCGATCACGCAGGTTTCCCCCCTGCAGCGAAATTACTCCCCGCGAATTATGGTGTCGACGTACCATAAAACACCATTTATTCATTCATTCATTCATTTTAACAGTATTGAGCCCTATAGAAAACCTTTTTGAAGTACAAAAACAATATTAAATGACTAATCAAACGTCCCAGTTCCCAGTTCTAAAAATAGTCTTTAGTGACATAATACACGACATTCTCCCCCCCACCCCCGCCACATGGATATCTGCCCCCGGATAACCCCCCTCCTTTTTAGGACTTTTACTCCCAGGACATTTCCTGCTGAAGACATCTTAACTCCTAGGACATCTCCCCCCGGACTTTTACTCACCAGACATCTGCCCCTGGGACATTTACCCCCACCCCCTAGGACATCTACCCCCAGAGTTTTACCCTCTTCCCCCGACATTTTTCCTCTGGAACATCTGCGCCCTAGGACATGTCTGCTGAAGACATCTTAACACCTAGGACATCTCCCCCCGGACTTTTACTCACCAGACATCTGCCACTGGGACATTTACCCCCACCCCCTAGGACATGTACCCCCAGAGTTTTACCCCCTCCCCCCGACATTTTTCCTCTGGAACATCTGCGCCCTAGGACATGCCCCCTCCCCGCCACCCACCCTTAAGAGAGAGAGAGAGAAATGGGGTTTAGCGTCCACTGGACACACATAAGTTCATTTCGGGATTAACATATGGTTTTAATTTTATTTCGATAATTCGCTTGCGCGTAGGGGTCTTTAGCAGTGGGAGGAAACCGGAGGTGCCCGGAGGAAACCCACGAGGTTGAGAAGGCGCCCCTATCTCCCTCCATGCCACATACGCTCAGACCAGGGATCGAAACCACAGCCGCAAGTCAGAGGTGACCGGCCAGCTAGAGGTCGAAGCGCGGCACCTTAGACCACTAGGCCATCCCAACCCCCATCCTTTAGAACTCTGGACGTGTAAAATAATGCACTGTAAAATAATTATACCTATTTTACATTGTTTCTTTGAGTACCTCGTAACACCCTTTAGAACCCCGGACGTTACGAGGTACTCCAAGAAACAATGTAAAATAAATATAATTTTTTTCAGTGCATTATTTTGCAGGTCAATAGTACAGAGTTAGATAGTAGAATGCGTCCATCGCCCTATTCCTAGCGTGTCGTAGTAGCCGACTCTTGGGGAGAGGTTCGGGTGACCGATAAGCTACGCCTTGGTCTGCCATCAATAATGTCGAGGGTTCGAGTCCCATTCTCTGCTGTCTTAGTGACAAGGTGCAGGAGCAGCCTATCCGATCACTTAGGGGTACTCCCAGAACATAAGCAGATTATCGGCGATAACACGTAGATTACAATTATTTAGGGATCGAAACCACAGCCGCAAGCCAGAGCTGACCGGCCATCTAGATGTCGAAGCGCGGCACTCTAGACCACTAGGCCATCCCAACCCCCACATTTAGAACCCTGGACGTGTAAAATAATGCACTGTAAAAAAATTATACTTATTTTGCATTGTTTCTTGGAGTACCTCGTAACACCCTTTAGAACCCTGGACGTTACGAGGTACTCAAAGAAACAATGTAAAATAAATGTAAATATTTTACAGTGCATTATTTTACAGGTCAATAGTACAGAGTTAGAAAGTAGAACGCGTCCATCGCCCTATTCTTAGCGTGTCGTAGACGCCGACTCTTGCGGAGTGGGTCGGGTGGCCGACAAGCTACGCCTTGGTCTGCCATCAATGGTGTCGAGGGTTCGAGTCCCATTCTCTGCTATCTTAGTGACTGATTTTCAAGTTACTGTTATATTATAAAATAAGCGTTTTGCTTTAGGCAATGGACGGCACGGTTATAGACCGAGACACAACGACATCTACCCTGGGACTTTCACCCCCTGGACATTCCCCCTCCTTAGAACATCGTGTAACGTCCCCCCCCCCCGAAGTATTAATGAAGTTATAACCGACTGTGATGTATATTTGGTCCAGGCTTTTATCCGTTACATATCCGTTACATTTCTGGTAGCCTATATGTGTGTCAAGGTTGCTGTGTGGGCGTATTATCTTTCTTGTATGCCATTTTACCACCCGGAATTTTCAGGTTATTGACTTACAGGCTTTAAAATTTAGAAGATAATAAATTAATGACCCTATTACGCTTCCGTAGAATTAACTGAGGCGGCGGAAAGCGCATTGCGTTTATACTCAGCTCTGATAAAGAAAAACAAAACATGTCTTCTCTTCATAAACTGGCAGTATTGACCTAAATAAATGAAAGTTGTTTATAGCACGTCGACACCGTAAATCATGTCAATCTACGTGTTATCGCCGATAATCTGCTTATGTTCTGGGAGTAACCCTAAGTGATCGGATAGACTGCTCCTGCACCTTGTCACTAAGATAGCAGAGAATGGGACTCGAACCCTCGACATCATTGATGGCAGACCAAGGCGTAGCTTATCGGCCACCCGACCTTCTCCCCAAGAATCGGCGTCTACGACACGCTAAGAATAGGGCGATGGACGCATTCTACTTTCTAACTCTGTACTACTGACCTGTAAAATAATGCTCTGTTAAAAAATTTATACTTATTTTACATTGTTTCTTGGAGTACCTCGTAACGTTCAGGATTTTAAAGGATGTTACGAGGTACTCCAAGAAACAATGTAAAATAAGTATCATTTTTTTTACAGTGCATTATTTTACACGTGCTGGGTTCTAAAGGGTGGGGTGGGGTGGGATGTCCTAGTGGTCTAGAGTGCCGCGCTTCGACCTCTAGCTGGCCGGTCACCTCTGGCTTGCGGCTGTGGTTTCGATCCCTAAATCATGTCAATCTACGTGTTATCGCCGATAATCTGCTTATGTTCTGGGAGTACCCCTGAGTGATCGGATAGGCTGCTCTTGCACCTTGTCACTAAGATAGCAGAGAATGGGACACGAACCCTCGACATCATTGATGGCAAACCAAGGCGTAGCTTATCGGCCACTCGAACCTCTCCCCATGAGTCAGCTTCTATGGACGCATTCTACTATCTAACTCTGTACTATTGACCTGTAAAATAATGCACTGTAAAAAATTTATATTTATTTTACATTGTTTCATGGAGTACCTCGTAACGTCCAGGATTCTAAAAGGTGTTACGAGGCAATCCCAGAAACAATGTAAAATAAGTATAATTTTTTACAGTGCATTATTTTACACGTCCTGGGTTCTAAAGGGTGGTCTAGAGTGCCGCGCTTCGACCTCTAGCTGGCCGGTCACCTCTGGCTTGCGGCTGTGGTTTTGATCCCTGGTGTGAGCGTATGTGGCATGGAGGCAGATAGGGGCGCTTTCTCAACCTCGTGGGTTTCCTCTGGGCACTCCGGTTTCCCCCCACTGCTAAAGACACCTACGCGCAAGCGAATTATCGAAATAAAATTAAAACCATATGTTAGTCCCGAAATGACCTAGTGTGTGTCCAGTGGACGTTAAACCCCATTTCTCTCTCTCTCTCTAAAGGGTGGGTGGCGGGGAGGGGGCAGACTTGTCCTAGGGCGCAGATGTTCCAGAGGAAAATTGTCGGGGGGAAGGGGTAAAACTCTGGGGGTAGATGGCCGGGGGGGCGGGTAAATGTCCCAGGGGCAGATGTCTGGTGAGTAAAAGTTCGGGGGGCGATGTCCTAGGAGTTAAGATGTCTTCAGCAGGAAATGTCCTGGGAGTAAAAGTCCTAAAAAGGAGGGGGGGGCAGATATCCATGTGGCGGGGGTGGGGGGGGGGAATGTCGTGTATTATGTCACTAAAGACTATTTTTAGAACTGAGACGTTTGATTTGTCATTTAATTTTTTTTTTTTGTACTTCAAAAAGGTTTTCTATAGGGCTCAATACTGTTAAAATGAATGAATGAATGAATGAATGAATGAATAAATGGTGTTTTATGGTACGTCGACACCATAATGCGCGGGGAGTAATTTCGCTGCAGGGGGAAAACCTGCGTGATCGAATAGGCTACTCCCGGACCTTGTCATTGAGGTCTATAACCGTGCCGTCCATTGACTAAAGCATTGCATGACATACTATATCATTAGATCAAAACGCCTTTTAATAATATAACAGTAACTTGAAAATTCAAGTTAGTTAACTTGAAAATTCAAGTTAGTTAACTTGAAAATTCAAGTTAATATCTTGAAAATTCAAGTTAATATCTTGAAAATTCAAGTTAGTAACTTGAAAATTCAAGTTAGTATCTTGAAAATTCAAGTTAGTATCTTGAAAATTCAAGTTACTAACTTGAAAATTCAAGTTACTAACTTGAAAATTCAAGTTACTAACTTGAAAATTCAAGTTAGTATCTTGAAAATTCAAGTTAGTATCTTGAAAATTCAAGTTAGTAACTTGAAAATTCAAGTTAGTAACTTGAAAATTCAAGTTAGTATCTTGAAAATTCAAGTTACTAACTTGAAAATTCAAGTTACTAACTTGAAAAATTGAAAATAGAATAAAAAAAAAAATATGTGGCCCTATTACGCTTCCGTAGGTACTCGTGTAGGTTGAAGGTTTTTATGTTTTTCTCCATCCGTGTTCACTGCTAGTTTTTTTCATATGGTCGAAACAATCTTCTAACATCTCATACAGCATTTGGTAATTGAGCCCTTCCCAATGGCCGAGACCGTGTGCAATACTTGTAGAAGTAGATGGCGTGGAAGTGGAGGGAACAGTAGACCTACTAGTAGTAGTTCTACTTGTATTGAAGGTACCTTCAAGCTCTGGTTGACCTATCATATAAAATAAGAAACAAAAAATTATTCAAATAAATTTTGTGCCATGGAAAGTAGCTCATGTCACATTTTTCACAGTAGAGGTTTGTAGCACGAGTCGTAATAATGTATAATAATTGACATCATTTCTTTCTTTCTGTACATATTCAATTTTTAAATTATAGTAATTCACTTGATTAATTACGTAAATTTTATGTTTACCATTGCTTATGTGTGTTTATTTGATATTTATTACCCATTTAAACCACGTATTGCATATAAGTGAATAAAATTGTAGTACAATGCATCATTTCTTAATTACCCTAGAAAGTGCGAATTTGCACGCTTTTGGAAATATACTGCTAAATCATTGTTTCTACTGCATTTTTTTTTATTCTACCCTACTGCATTGCCATTGCAGCTTTGGATGTTGACAAGTCTGTACGTCAGCCACAGGTTGATTTTAATATAACTGATTGTCAGTCCGAAATTTCCCAAATGGACAGAATTGAAATCTAAAAACGGAGTGACACAGAGAGAAATGGGGTTTAACGTTCACTCGACACAAACTAGGTCATTTCGGCACTAAGATATGGTTTAATTTTATTTCAATAATTCGCTTGCGCGTAGGCGTCTTTAGCAGTGGGAGGAAACCGGAGTGCCGGGAGGAAACTCACGAGGTTGTAAAGGCGCCCCTATCTCCACGCCACATATACGCTCACATCAGGGATCGAAACCACGTACGACCGGCCAGCTAGAGGTCGAAGAGCAGCACTCTAGACCACTAGGAATACCCACCCCCCAGAGAGACACAGATTTCAGTCCTTTCACAGTTCTGTCTGTCCTGACAACTGAGATACTTAGGTAGTGTGAGTAGAATTGTGACATAATTAAAAACAATCCACTCTCACCTGTTGAGGCTGCTTGATTGAGCCTTTGGGGTATTTTCTTATTCGGCCGACACATGCAATGTAGCCCGAAATTCCCCTTTTCACTCTTTTTGGGATTGAGATAATAATTCAAGCAAGAACATTCAATGATTTACCCCATAGTTAGTTATACGTGCGCTCGCATGCATGTGGTGTAAGCTTACCATAATAATAATAATTTTTCTTGGAAAGGGTAGAAAATTAGGCCAATGGCCTGAATCACAATTTGGTGCTGAAAAGTTGGGCTTGAAACAACATTTCAAAATCTAATGGGACTGATATTGTTGAAATTGAACTATAACCTTCGTTTCCAAGGCGGTTTTTCCCAGGTGACCATAAATAAAATACCGCTTACTCGACTCAGGCTACATGTCATGAGTGTATAAGATTTAAGACAATAAACATCACGAAGTCACTGCAGTGTGATAAATGAAGTGGTAATATTAAAATATAAAAACTCACCACCCTGTAATAGTTGTTGAGCGATTAACATGTACTCCAAAACTCTGGCATGTTGGGCAGCATCCATGTTGCCTTTTTGTGACCTTCATCTTACCTTTAATCTATAGTCTGTATCAAAGTTGTACACAGACGCTAACGCCCTCTGGTGTAATAATGTTGATAATTCATTATATTTTTCTTGACATTTTCCATTTCAAGATTTTTAACTTCTAGACTTTTTGAAACGTAGAAAATATTTTCTTAAGAGTTCAAATTCCAGATTTTTTTCTGCACATTTTCCATTTCAAGATTTTAACTTCAAGACATTTGGAACGTAGAAAATATTTTCATAAGAGTCAAATTCCAGATTTTCTAGATACTTTCAGAAACCAATGAATCGATTTCTTTGTCGTGTAAAATTAAGAAATTAATTTTTAAATTTTAATCATAAACTTTACCGATAAAACGCCGAAAAAAAGTCAATTTTTTGTTTAAAATGTTGATTTTGTGCATGAAATGTTGACATTAGAATGTAGGAACAAGAATTATTAGTTTAGAATGTTGCGTTCGTATCTAAAATGTTCCAACTGGAATGTAGAAACAAATATCATGAATATTGTCCCATTTGGTCTTCCATATATTTCAGCCAGTTCAATGTGGTTTATAGCCCACCTTTGGTGGCAGATCTGAATCCCAGGGTATGGGGGCGAGCCCCTCCTGGCGAAAATTTTGAAAATGAAACCATCCGCAAATGCGTTTTGCTGCTATTCTAGCCCGTAAGTCAAACAACTCCAAAGTTGTCCAATGGTTTTGTAACCGAAATCGCACTCAATGCTGACCTGAATTCCAACCATCCAGTCAGACTGTTACAAATATCTTCACAAATAATAATCGATGCCCGAAAATGGCCCCAGACAAAATGTTTTAATCCACAGTCAATATAAAACAAATTCGTTTTATGCAATTATTTTGTCAACTAGATGAAATATTTTTTACTTTCACTTGATCTGTCTGATCGAAAAGTCAAAGTGTCCGAAAGTCAGGGCGCAGCTTTGTATTCTTTTGTTTTCTTGTATATACATGTATGTTTGTTTTTGGTAATCATATTTACACGTACATTGTAAAGCGCCACAGAGGAGCCAGTCAGACTGCATGTTCAGCTCTATAGAAATTGATGATTATGATTCTTCCTCTTATCAATATTTTTAAATGTATCATATTAATGATCGATTATGACTTTGTGGTATAGAAGAATTGTTTGTTTATATAAAAAATAATTAACCAAGAGTTCTTTCTTCACCATTTTCGATTTAATTCGAAGTTGGATAAAACAAAAGACTCTCTGTTTGTTTACCGAGTTCTCTTTTTAAAAGAAGCACATTGTTATGTATAACATTGTTTTACAGCAATTGTTGTCCTAACAGAGTAAATCATTAAAATATAAACCATACAATTTCATATAATAATCTTTTTTAATACAATTTTTGAGAAGCTTACGTTTTTTGTTAGTTTTGTAATATACTGGATTTTCATCATAAGAAACGTCACTGATCTCAGGCCTACAGGCAAAATATAGATATATTTGAACTGAAAGAGTTTCTATAAGTTTATAAATTAGTCTGGAGGCTCAGCGCAGGGTGGTGTCCATCATATAGACACAAAACCCTGCCCAAATGTATCATTTTTAAAGCATATTGTAAATAAATTTGGCTTACAATATTATTTGACTAAGCCAGAGGAGACAGCAACTACACCAGAAATTGCAAGAATCTGTATGTCCACTTATGATATGTACTTAATATATTTAGGGGAGAGAGAGAGAGAAGGGGTTTAACGTCCACTCGACACAAACTAGGTTATTTCAGGACTAACACGTGGTTTAATTTCATTTCAATAATTCGCTTGCGCGTATGGATCTTTTGTAGTAGTACCCAGAGAAAAACAACCTCAAAGCGAAATTTGATAATGTTCAATTCATTAAATCACAAAGACAGCCACCTAATCTGAAACGCCTAACCAGAGCAAAATTCAATTCATCTATCACAAGGACCGGGTTTTATGTATCTAAATGCCTGGATCTTCGATGCAAATGTTGTGACCATATAATACCAAATAACCAATATAAATTTCGTAACATTACGTTTAGCGTCAACGACAATATGAATTGTGACACAAAAAATCTCATATATGTTGTGACGTGTCTGGGTTGTGATTTTTTCTACATAGGCGAGACATCTACTCATCTACGGGATAGAGTACGCAACCATCGACGGGATTGCAATATTGAAAATGGGCCCTTATTTGTAAATAGACATATCTTTAAATGTGCGTAACATCTACAAATAAAATTTCAAATTTTCCCTTTTTATAAAATGAAAGTCGATGACACCACGAAAAGGAAATTAATGTAAAATCAATTTATTAAAAAATACATTCCTCGACTTAATAGAAAATAAGTAACAATTGGCAATTAGTCTCATTTATTTATTAATTTTCTTTAATCTATCTCATGATAATCTTCTATTCATTGTTCACAAATTGAAGCCATATACTACAGATTAACACACGTATGTACATGTTTTGTATTAGTTAACGATATGTAAGCATAGACAATGGTAACTATAGCTAATTAAAACCACAGTGTTACTATGTAAATATGTATAAATATACTATAATGTCCATCTTTATACAATGACATTATTTATGAATAGTCCCAAGGAGGACGAAAAGTACTTTAAATAAATGTTAAAATGTTATTAAACCAGTGTTGAATTCAGTTTGTGTCGGCATACCTTTTATCTTTTTATCAGTTACCGTGAAACAAAGTAGTGCAACTTAGCGGTTGTCCTTAGACTGGTGGCCAGTCTTCTCCACACACCAAAAATTGGCCAGTCCTCTCAAAAAAAAAAAAACAACGTAATCTCTAGAGACTGGGCAAATAGAGCTTCATTCTCATCTAGTAGGTCAATCTACATTATGTAGGTCGTGTGACGTCGTGCACGTGATCACGACATATCTAACATCACGTGATAATAAACATGGCTGTCGACTAACTGGCAAACTGCTGTAGGTGCGAGATGTTTGTTGTGGATAACAGTTATTGTTATTTAGTGATACTTTAACGATCTAAGAATTTTGTTGGCGGACAATATCTGTCGAATGAACGGATACAACGTATGGGATGAGGTGAATGAACATAAATAATTACACACGACATCATTATAACAACTTAACGAAGCCAGTTCATGCGTATCGGGACTCGGGGCTTGCTTGACAACTGTCAATCATTCCAAATAAGGAACAACGTAAAACAGGACAGGAACGCCGATTTTATTGTGAAGCTCGCAAATTGTCCAGTCTCTCGTGCTGGTTACAGGTTTACTCAAATTTTTTTTTTATACAAATGGAAACGAAAGTGTTGGTTTACTAAAAATTAATACTTTTATATAAATCGAAATGTAAAATAAATAGAAGAGACTGGGCCAGTCTACGTTTGTCCTATATATATATATATATATATATATATATATATATATATATTGTTGTTTTATACTTGTTAATAAATCTGCTTTAACATACCAATGTTACAATTTGCTGTTGTTTTGAACTGGCTGTCTAAGTTTTGGGATTTTTTCTAAATTTTCTTGGACTATTCCATTATCAAATATAGGTAACAGGTTGAGGATTAGTTGTGCACTTGACCGTAAATGTTGTTGTTTTAAGCTGTCTAAGATATGGCTGTCTAAGTTTTGGCAGGTTACCTCAACAACTCAGCTTTGGTGTAGGTGATCACACTCACATAAACTAAGAATTGAAGTAAAATACAAAAATTAAATTGCAATTTCTGCTAAAATATCCAATGAAATAGGTAAAAGAAAGTTCAACTAAACTGATCTACAAATCAAAACACAGCTACATGCCAAAATTAGCCTGGATTAAAGATTGTTATATCCTTTAAAACACACAAAACAGTAAGAGCTAAAAACACATGCAGCCACCTTGGGCGCCATTACAATGAAAGATGTATAAGATGTATAAGTTTAGCTCTGTAGTTTTATATTTTAATACTGAAGTTCTTAGTTTTTATGGATAAAGTTAATTTGCATCCATACATACATTCACACAATATATATCATCCTATTTCAGGTTGTTAGATTAATAACTTAAGCTAACAGAGTATATTTAAAACCCCACTTCGGGTAAGTTAGTTTAGATTTATAGTAGATAGAGTAGTTTAAAGTACCGGTATTTGCTATTTGTTGCAAACAGTGATTTGCTTTGTAGAACAGATTATATATGTACTGTAGTAATTATATATTAGTAGATATGTGTTAATGATGTTTGTATTTCTGTTTTTTAACTTTATATTATTATTTTGTATTGTATATTTGCAGGGTTTTATTTACTTGCCGGATTTATACATGTACAGTAATAAAGTTTTGAACCCATTACAATGAAAGTAGAATATATTATTTTTTTTATCCATTCCTTTAGCTCAGAATAGAAGTGTAATTTCGTCATTATCTTACAGCTGGATCGGTCGAATAGGTCGCTAGCCAAATAGGTCGCCAATTTGTGTTCGGTATGGGCGCAGCCATGTTTCATACAGGACCTTTAAAGTAGTCCAATATGGCGGTATTCGTCATACAGCCGAAGTTAGATGTAGGTTCCGGAGGCTACGGAATCTGCCGAGGTTTGCCGAGTGTATTGTAACCATGCCGTTAGTCTTATTGCTGGAGAATTTATATTATCACAAATACTGAGTTAGTTGCTCAGTCCTTTGGTAGGGGATTTTAACACAAAATTAAGCAGTTATATTCTTCAAAAAATTACCGGGATTCGCCCTTTAAGCGAATTAATGAAATAAAATAGAACCAAATATTAGTCCTGAAATGACCTTGTTTGTGTCGAGTACACATTGACCCCTCCCCCTCCTCAATCTTACTCAACGATATATATGGTCTCTCCAACAAAGACATTAAAGTTCCAATTTCACTTTTTCTAAGAAAGTCAAAATATAATTATTTCTATGTTTTTTGCTCAAAAGGTTGTCAACTCACTATTATACGATCATGGACAAAATTTTTGGGGGGTTAGAAAGGGCGACACTGGTTGATTGAGGAAATAGTTACTCAATTACCTCCCTTGTTTTCCCAACTTTCTCCATGGACGGCCATCTTCAAACGTTTGAATTTGAAGTTGAAAATGATATTTTTGCCAATTTCTCAACTGGCAATAGTGAATTATAGGATTAATAGGATTATTCTTTAACAAGGTAGGACTGTTTATAGGTTCAATCTATTTTGGGGCTTTATTTTAATAAATTTTAAAAATATAACTTAAAAAAATGCTATTGGAACTTTAAATAGGGCCACAGACTCATCGGGAAAAGCAAATATATTTATCTTTGTTTTTCCTAATGAGTCTGTGACCAGAGGGTAATAAACATGTTACAAATTGCGATTAACACATTGAAGTGATATTATTTTAGACTTTGCTATGGTCCAAGCTTTTAATTAAAAAAAACCCAACACCACAAATAGGCAACTGTGAGCTTAATACAGTCTGAGTACACTATTTCAATACTTCATATTGACAAGATAAACTTGGCCTGATTTTAAAACAAACATAAAATAGATTGAATTAATTCTCTTTTATTGACCAATACACCTGATTGATCCAGATTATAAGTTTTAACTGAGCTACGTAATTTCACCCTTTTGATAAATTGATCAGTTCTTTTTCATTGAGTTTTTTTTTTAAAAAAAATCAAATAATATAAAAAAAAGAATGTGAATAAAATAAGATAAAACCAAGAACGAACAATGCAAACCATTAGTCAAAACTCGAAGTCCAATAAAAACGGTCGAAGCAAAATAGTGTAATCAACAAATGGACTGTTCATCGTGTATTTTCAAATCAAATATCATTCTGGTAGTACTCGAGATCGTCTAAAATCATCCGAGTAGATTCCTGAACAGACAATTATGTCAACATTAAATGTGTTAAAATTTCTGCTAGCCCTGTACTGCTGTTTTCGCATTATAATTTGCCATTCGTTTTATGAGGATTTCATCCGTCCAGATTTTTGCACAGATAAGGTTCTCACAAGTCTTGAAAGTTATTTAACTCTTGAAGCAGGAAGTGTGATACAATGTGCGGCCATTTGTTCCTTGGATACATATTGTTTATCAGTTTCTTTTATGCTAAAGGAAGGAAAATGCTTTTTGAATTTTGGACTGTTGGCTGATGACTGTGGAAATGGTGTTAACTTGGCTGATTCAGTTTATTTCAAAAAGAAGAAAGCAGTAAAAGTGAGTGTTTTATTTTTGGTTTTGAAAAAAAAACTATTTGAAAATATAAATCAATCTGAATTTAATAGGTGTAGGATATCTCCAATAATAGATATATTTGATTGAGTGCGTGCTTGGGAAATATTAAATGATGCATTAGTTAATAAAGATTATTTATTACGATATAGTAACGTATGAATAATGGTACATTAGTTAATAATTTATGGAAGAGCTGGCTAGGGTTGCAAAATTCCCGGGACTTTTCAAACATGGTAAATTTCCCAGGAATTTTGGGGTCAATAATTGAACCCTGTGTAGCTATTAATGAGTTGCAAGTGATAGCAATATGTTAATAACTAGACATATTATCTGATATGTCATATATAATAATGGGGTAGTTCTATTAAATTGTTCATACACACTCTATAGTTAATGCTCAAAGTTAGGTAACTCTGCCATTTCATCATTATCTTCAAAATCATTATCTACATCATCATCGGTGGATAAAAGGGAGATTACAGGTTCAGACGAATCCTTATGAATATCTGAAATTTCTGTGCTGGAAGGATCGTTGTCAGCTTTGAGACCAGAATTTACATATATTTATCTCTTTAGTTTTACCATTTTACCATTTGGATCACATGTAACATGGTTAAATAACTTTTAATAGTTTATATAGATGAAAGTAAATGATTATAATTTTAGTATTTTTCAGTTCTAAAAATAGATTTCCGGTTAATCATCAAAAGGCGTTGAACAGTACATCGGATTCAAATCCAATGAGATTGGGCTCATACGATGACATCGAGAGTTGAATATCGTCTTTTCGTGTTAATGTCTAATAAATGGTCTATATGACATTTCATGTCTAAAGAAAGACCTACAATAGGCCGATTAAGTTCTTCCATAATGTATGTTTAAAAGTGATGATTTATTACGATATAGAAATGTGTGAATAATGGTACATTGATTAATAATGATACATTTAGTTAATAATGGTACATTGGTTAATAATGATTATTTATTACGTTATAGACATGTATGAATAATGGTACATTAGTTAATAATGACTGTGTATGTTATGGTGGATATGTTGGAACATACTGTGACAGACTAATGACTGGTAAATATCGCGTGGTATTACTTTTAATCACTCGCCTCCATCACTCA
Source organism: Patella caerulea (assembly GCA_036850965.1). NCBI lineage: Eukaryota > Metazoa > Mollusca > Gastropoda > Patellidae > Patella > Patella caerulea. The sequence continues at coordinate 44,618,403 of JAZGQO010000008.1, forward strand.
TGGAAAACCATCCTCGTAAAACTGGACCTTTTCATAATTGGTCCACGTGTTAGCTGCTGGACGTCTGGAATTACCTGTCTATCGATAGACAGGTAATTCCAGACGAATTACCTGTCTATCGATAGACAGGTAATTCCAGACGAATAGACAGGTAATTCCAGACGATAGACAGGTAATTCGAAACGCCTAACTGGAGACTGCTTAACAATAAATAAACAAGAACCCAATCGGGAACCAAAATCATATGTCAATTATTTATAGATATAGGCCCAAATTTGGTACTTGAGATTATTTAACTAACAATAAACAAGAACCCAAGAACAGGTGTTACATGTTTCGGTCTTTAAGTCAGGTTCTTGATGACAACACTAGTTTAACATGTAATAGTTATTAGCACACTTTCCTCGGTGTATCGCTGAATATCAGGACAGTTTTGGTCGGGGGTTGCAATGTGCAGAACATTTCAGTCAAATTGATTCACTATGAACCGAGATTTAAGCGACTGAAATTTCCGCCTACGTCAGTACGATAAAAAAGATAGTCTCGATAATCCATTTTTTTGATTAGATTATCAGTGGGCGTTAAGCTGCGTATAGGACTCCTAGCCAATCAATATCGATGGCTAGCGTTGGTATCGAGAGAGAGTTGGTTATGGTCTGGATAAGTTAATTAATGTCTAATTAATAAGTTAGATAACACTTCAAACCTGACGAAAGACCTGATTTAACTGTTGCATAATGTATGTATACTTTGTATCTTGCAGATTGTAGTGACGGCTACAGAGAAATGTATCAAGATGTGATTACTGGATCGTATGAAATATTGCCACCTGGTGCTCCACAATCGTTTACCGTGACTTGCGTGATGAAGCATGGAGGACGAACCGATATATTGCGACATTTTAAGACTGTGGACAAACTGAATCGAACATGGGCGGAATATGTAGATGGCTTCCATTATGGGCAGCGAGGTACGTGGATTGGACTTGAGAAACTGTACTGGCTAAGCCGAAGCAAGACTTTAGATTTAATTATATCGCTTGAGAAGATTAAGGCAAACTCAGGATATTTTAAAATTGTGTACGAAAATTTTGAAATAGGTGATTCATCAACAAACTACCAACTTCTGAGTGCCCAGTTGAATAGAGCCAGATCCGAGATCAACGCTACTGATTGTCTGTCCGATCTGATCGGTTCGTCTTTCTCCTCATATGATATGGATAACAACCAGGTACAGGGATTGGGCTGTCCGGCTAAATATGGTGGTGGCTGGTGGTATAACGGAGCATGCGCACAATGCAACCCAACTGGTAATTTGTACCAATCAGGTGGTGCGAGAACAGGGAATGACGACGAGGTATTTTGGGGGCCCATTGATTGGTCTCCATTAGGCATAAATATTTGGCTTCAGAACTGAATATTTGATTCCAGAAAGCATACTGTTCTTTTCTGATACACGGATACTTTTATACATTTATTCAAAATAAGCAGGGTGAAAACAAACGCCTTGAAAATCATTTCGCTTTACAATAATCGATAGAATTATGATGGAGGTGACTTAGTAGCATCTTTCCTCGGTGTATCGGTGAAGACCAGGACAGTTGTGGTCGAGGGTCCTGATCTTCACCGATAAACCTCGGAAAGTGTACTAATAACTACTACATAAAGACTACGGGCGTATATGCATTAAATGTATTCTATATCCTGTACTGTGTACAGTGTACAGTTCAACAGAAAAGGTTTATTTTTTGTCGGTATCTTCATTTGGATAGGTAAACGGACCATGTCTATGTAACGCCTCTCTCTGATTTAGGTACATGTACACATTATAAATGTAAATCTGTCTATACATAATAATATATATATAGAAAAGACTAGAGAGGAGTGAGGGTTTAACGTCCACTCGTCACAAACTATGTCATTATGGGACTAACATATGGTTTATTTTAATTTCAAGACTTTGCCTGTGCGTTAGGGTCTTTAAGAGGAAACCAGAGGACCCGGAGAAAACCCACGAGGTAGGTTGGACAGGCGACTCTACTCCTTGTCACGTACAACCGGGGATTCGAAACCACGCCAGTTGACTCAATGACAAGCATTGTGATACACCCCACCGCCACTCCCTCTCGCTCACAACACTTTTCCATATCAATGCTAAGATGCAATTATTTTTGATGATTGTGTGTCAGGCATCTTGCCTTCCAATCTACCTTCTGACACTGAGACTCTTTCATATCAATGCTAAGATACAACTATTTTTGATGATTGTGTGCTCCCACCCCTATACATTCCCCCACCTCCCTCCCTATACTCTTTCTCCAAATCCTGTATGCGTTTTATTGCATGTTCTTGGTAACGTTGATATTTATTTCATCCCGTTTTGTTATTAATAATATAACGATCTGTACATTTATAGAGTCTTCTTGGTTTGTCAATATTGTTATGCTAGGTTCTCGCTATCATGACTGGTAGAGCAATCGTGATGATCCTATCAGGTTGTTTAAAGGAACTTAATCGCTAAAATTTAGGGCCTAAAAATTGACACAAGTAGGTCGCAACGCATAGAGTACAGTAATCTGCATGTATAAAATGAGTTACATTTAATGGTTTCCGTTTTTACACTAATTTCATATCAGTTATGTTCGGCGAAATAAGCCAGCAGTCTCAATCGCATGCAAATTTCTAGCGTCTGGTTATTCCAGTCTTCATACGCCGTTTGATTTGGTGCAATGTTTCTCGAGTCTCTTGCTAGAGCTGGTGTTGAAACGCATTATGGTACACGATTCGTGTACCAAAGGTAAAATGTTTATTTTGTCTTAAATATTGGATATCAGAAGCCCCTCTTTTTTCCGGTAAGATCACAGTGTCAATGTTAATTTAAATTGACAAATAATTCGTGTTTTCAAAGTTGAAGATTTTGGATGATATTGAGTTAGAGACTTACTACTTTAAGTTTAGTAACTGTAAGAGAATAACACACGACACCAACTCTTCAAGTAACTTGTATTTCATATTATTGTGTCATGTGTTATTGCGATTTTGTCAGGTCTTATGACATATTGAAGTCAGAGGTCAGTCGTAACACTCGTAGACGTATCAGATAGTGGAATCAGTAACGACAACCCTATCGTAACGTATTGCACGATAGTGTGAACCTGATATTGGCCCTTCTGTTAGACCATATTAACATTCTGATTCGTGTTATACGTATATTGAAAGGATATGTTGACATAATTACTGGCATTGTAAAACAACTGTTATGGTCTATCTCACTACAACCCTGGGGCCTATTTCACAAAATTTTAACTAAGATAAGATCTGAATTTTAGTTATTTGATTGGACAATATTAGATTGATTTTAGTTCTTAGCTAATCAAAATTGAAGTATCTACTAAAATTTGGATTTTATCTTGAGTTAAAATTTCGTGAAACAGGGCCCTGGACATCACTTTTGAGCTGTTGATAATGATCTACTGTGGTGTATTTAGACTCTATATCTTTGATAATCACACACATTCTCGGTTGGCGCCGCGGTGGTGAAGTGGGAGGATGTTGGCTCGCTAGCCTGGAGATCGTGTTTTTGTGCTCTGCATTGACAACGAAAGTTCATCGGATTTTCCGACATGGTTACCCCTGGTCAGTGGTGCAGGACGCAGGGCCTGATAGGGACAATTGTCTAGTCGTTGGGATTGCACGAAAAACCGAATTAATACTGAGAACACTAAGTAGAATCTCTTGACTCAAGAACATAATTTTATTTTGTCAAGGAATATGGACATTGGTCTCGACACAACTAGGCCATTTTGGGACTATCATATGGTTCAATTTTATCTCGATAAAGAAACCCAACGAAGTTGGACAGGCGACCGGGCAATCAAAACCATGTCAGTTGACTCAATTTTAGACCTAATGATACAACGCGCACGCGCTAATCGTTCGCCCCTCCTTCCCTTAACCCATCCCTATATACACATGTTCTTGTTCTGGTGCTTTACTACAATGCCGTCAACTATCTCAACATTGATACTTATATGCTTGCTGGTCATGAAGGAAAATCCAACCAATAAACACATATTTAGCAACATGTGTGGGAGAAAACAGCCTATGTTTACCTGCAATTGGTTTTACTATGCAATCAGTATTTATTCGACACTCGGGCGGTTGGGTGGCCGAATGGTTAGCGAGAGAGAAATGGGGTTTAACGTCCACTCGACACAAACTAGGTCATTTTGGGACTAACACATGGTTTCACTTTTATTTCAATAATTCGCTTGCGCGTAGGGGTCTTTAGCAGTGGGAGGAAACCGGAGTGCCCGGAGGAAACCCACGAGGTCGAGAAGGCGCCCCTATCTCCATGCCACATACGCTCACGGCAGGGATCGAAACCACAGCCGCATGCCAGAGGTGACCACTAGGCCATCCCAACCCCCCGATTGGTTAGCACGTGCGCGCTGTATCATAAAGCCTGTCACTGAGTCAATTTACCTTCCGGTTTCCTCGCACTGCTAAATGAAATAAAATTAAACCTATTTGTCAGTCCCGAAGTGGCCTAGTTTGTGTCGAGTGGACGTTACCCACCCCCCCTCTCCCTCTGTCCTTGATGTAGTAATGTATACAACAAAATGATCATATTTTATACAAAGCGGATAGACGATTTTGTTTTAGCTGTTTCACGAAATTAACATAACACAACAATACAAACATAAAACGTTTGGTCTTTTAATCTAAGTTTTGAAAACTTGACGAATGTCTGGTGTTTTTCTTTTTAATTATCTTTCGAACTGAAATATACCATCAAACATAAACAATATAGAGACTCGCATCAAAGCTTGGATTAAAATATTATATAGCTAATTTAGAGGGGGTCACGGTTGCTAAGTGCATAAGACGCGGACTCGGTAGCTCGGATGTCGGGTGTTCGATCCCTGCATTGGCCAAGAAAGTTCATCGAGATTTTCCGGCGTGGTTCCCTCGTGTCAGTGATACAGGACAGAGGGCCTCGTGGTTCCCTCGTGTCAGTGATACAGGACAGAGGGCCTCACCAGGACAGTTCTCTAGACGTTTGCATGGGACGGAAAATTGAGGTACCGTGTACACATTGGCATTGGAATTCCGTATAAGAATAAGCACACTGTATGACATGCCCGCTTTCATTAGCCCAGCTCGGAGCACGTTAACTCCATTTCATTTCAGCCAATTTCTATGCACTACGTGTTTGACCCCTTCGTACGTTTACCAGTTTGCTGTGACAGGCCAACTTAAAAACATGAGGGGATTACGGTGGCTAAGTGGATAAGGCGCTGGTTCGCTAGTCTGGAGGTCAGGTGTTCGATTCCTGCATTGGCAGAGAAAGTTCATCTCGATTTTCCGGCGTGATTTCCCTTTGTCAGTGATGCAGAAGGAGGGTCTGACAAGGACAGCTGCCTAGTCGTTCGGATGGGACGAAAAACCGAGGTCCCGTGTACACATTGGAGTGCACGTAAAAGATCCCATTTCATTTGAAAAACATGAACATCATTGGATACACAATTGTGTATAAATGCAGTTTACAATTAACCCAGAGATGTGTACGAGGGGTGTCACACCCGTTTCCGCCCCCCATAAATAATAATATGCTATCTTACTGAAAATTTTTATATTTCATTTGTCACGTGTTCATCAAATCATTGTATTCCATGCCACCAAATTAAGAAAATAACAAGTTCATACTTACAAATAGAATTTACGACTGCATTTTCTGTTAAATTCATTGAAAAATAAATAACTCTCAGCCAGATCGTATGGACATCTACAATTTCCTCCAACACACACCTCTGGCTTTAAACAACCACCGCCACATCCTACATAACAGAACAAAACGCCGCTACATCCTGCATAACGTATACTTATAACCAACCATTGTGCTTTCTTCAAACGATGTCCTGTGGTGTAGATGGGGCGTACAGGCCACATTGCTCGGTGTACTTTTAAGATTTAAAGGATAATACATGTACAAGAATACAACGCGCGCTAACACTGCAACTTTGGTGGCCTTCACTTGGAACCAGACCCGGGGTAAGCGTTTGCCAGGACACGCGCGTTATGGCCTACTCTTACTTAGAATTCCAACTATCAAGGTTTCTTTTTATATGAACGCCAAAATATACACGCGACCTATTCTTTTCTTAACATCCGAATGACTAGACACTGTCTTTGTCAGCTGACCCGTCTTGCACCATTGACAACTGGGTGCTACACCAGAAAATCCAGAGGAACGCTCGACCCACACGTGGAGAGACACACGCCGTGATTATGTCAAGAGTCTAATTATCTACAGCTCTATACCAATATTTGATCTTGTTAATAACAGAGAGAGAGAAATGGGGTATAACGTCCAATTGACACAGACTAGGTCATTCCGGGACTAACACTTGATTCAATTTTATTGCATTAATTCGCTTTTGCGTAGGGGTGTTAAGCAGTGGGGGGAAACCGGAGGACCCGGGGAATAACGACTCCCCACGTCACGTCAGTTGAGTTCATGACAGAACTTTTGTTACAGCGCGCACGTGCTAACTATTTGGCTATCCAACCTTTTTTGTTAATAACTACTACTTACTATTAAAACTGTACTGCTCACATTGTAGGCCATGAAAATAACCAATTTCGTCATATGGGCAAAATCGATAACCCATTGAACACACTCCGCCATTCAGAACTGACGGATAACATGGAGCTGTGGATAAAATTAATCACATTTAAAGCGTCAATTTCATATTTTCTAAGAAAGCCAAAATATAATTACTCAAACATTGTCAACTCGCCATTATACGATCATGGGCATTATTTCCAAGGCATTAAAATCAGTGACACAGGAAATAATAACACAATTACTCCCCCCCCCTTTTTTTCATTAACCCCCTGGAATAGCTATCTTCAAACGTTTGAATTTGAAGTTGAACTTGATATTTTTGCCAATTTCTCAACTGGCAATAGTGAATTATTGGACTATTCTTTAACAAGGTAGGACTGTTTATAGATACAATCTATTTCAGACCTTTATTTTAATATATTTTAAATGTATGTAATTGGAACTTTAAGTATTAAGTCTGTGTTAAAATTTAAATGACGGGTTAGCAAGATAACGATCCGTTAGAGTGTTACGGATCGTTAAAATAACTTAGTTTTGAGCATCTTCAATAGAAAGCTTGATCTCTCCTTAACTACGTACATCTCATCAAGCCCTTCGCCTAATACCCCGCATATTTCGGCACTTAAGTTCGATTGGGTAAGAAGCCCAGCTTGGGAGCCTATCGGATTTCTTCGTTAAAAATATCGGAGAATTATCTGTTTTCGTGCAAATAAACACATCTTTAGTTCCTAAAACTGCTTCAGTTGTTTTTGTTTTGTTTTTTTTTTGTTTTTCGTGAGTTTCTCAATTGAAAACAAAACAAACTTTCAACGGCTGTAAACTGTGTTATGTACCACGACCCCTGATTGGACAATGCTAATTAGTCACGTGTAAACACAACGGGCGTAAAAGTTCGAGAATTGCTGAGTATTGAAGCAACGGTTAGATGTTTGTAAAACTCGCTGACGTTGGTTACGGAACATGAGTTTTGAGTAACTGACCCCTGGTTTGTAGGGTCGATGGTGAATATCATAATACTACTTACTTATAAAATTGAATGTCTCACAAAGGTCTCCACGGAAAGTTCCTGTGTAATTTACTTGACATATGCACTCTCCGCCAATACACGTTCCGTTATTCTGGCAAGGGCAATCTGTATAAACACATGTGTTGTACAAAATAAACATTATGTTTATGTACCAGGAACGGTTAATTTTTTCTTAATCCAAACAGGGGGGGGGGGGCGGGGGGCGGGCCGAATGGTTAGTGCTCTATCATACGGCCTGCCATTGAGTCAACTGGCGTGGTTTCGAATCCCCGGTTGTTATGGAAGGGGATCGACGCCACATTAAAAGACATGTAAACAAGAGTAGAAGTTACTATGTCAGCATATGAAAGTGTTGTTTTGATGATTTTTCCATGTTCGATTTTACAAAATAGAAAAGTATTGTCCACTTACGAAAAAACACATGTACAAATGCGCCTTGTAACGTTTGTATTTTCTACATCTGATCTTTCAACTGTTGTAATTTCTACTAGTGCATAATCAACATATGTAACTTCGACATCGGTATTTTCTTCCAATGTAATTTCTCCACATGTCACATCCATCAAGGCGTGGTTCCGAATGCACGTCTTGTACCGCCCCCTTTTAAAATATCGTTAAACCATTGGGGTGTTCATTTTTCTAAAATGATTGACCAATAGTTTAAAAAAACCTTTTTAATTTGATTCTCGAATCTGCATTTATTCCAGAGTCATGGTCACATCCTTTCCTTGTCGAAATTCACGATAAAAGCTGGAATCAAGATCCAGATAACTACAGGGGTACTGTTCTGGCCAACTGTTAGTCCAAATTAATGCTTTTTATCCATTCTTAATAAGAGAAGTTAAACTTATTTAGAAGACAATGGCATTATTGATCATGCATAATGTGGATATAGATCAAAGCATAGAACCGCGGATAACATTTTTATTTTAAAAACAATCATTAATGAATATTAAATATAAAAAAAACAGCCTTTGTACATTTTTTTCATCGATTTTACCAAACCATTTAATACTCTCTGGAGAAGGGGGGTGATTTTCAAACTACTAAAACATAATTTTAATGGAATTATTCTTGATTTAATTTTTATATAAGACAGCAACCTATAAATTTAAAACAAATTCCGGTGTAAGTGTTACCATAAGGTCCATGGTGATACTAGCATACAACCATAACCTTCAAAAGTGTGGGAAGGGCCTAAACATCAAAAGGTCAGGGCTTAAATTATACTCGCTTTATAGAATTTAGCAAAATCGGCACGGCTTCATACTATTTAGCACTTACCGTAGGAATGACTTTCCTCAAAGGATAGCCTCGGTCATCCAAGCCCGTTAGTCGAGGGAGCTATCGCGGAGGAGCCATATTGTCTGGATGACCGAGACTACTTGAAGGGAGGTTTTGTTTTTATGACGCAAGCTTCGGCTAAAATCGGAACCACGCCTTGATGGATGTGACATGTGGAGAAATTACATTGGAAGAAAATACCGATGTCGAAGTTACATATGTTGATTATGCACTAGTAGAAATTACAACAGTTGAAAGATCAGATGTAGAAAATACAAACTTTACAAGGCGCATTTGTACATGTGTTTCGTTAGTGGCCAATACTTTTCTATTTTGTAAAATCGAACATGGAAAAATCATCAAAACAACACTTTCATATGCTGACATGGTAACTTCTATTCGTGTTTACATGTCTTTTAGAGAGAGAGAGAAATGGGGTTTAACGTCCACTCAACACAACTAGGTCATTTCGGGACTAACATATGTTTTTTTTTTAAATTTTATTTCAATAATTCGCTTGCGCGTAGGGGTCTTTAGCAGTGGGAGGAAACCGGAGTGCCCGGAGGAAACCCACGAGGTCGAGAAGGCGCCCCTATCTCCATGCCACATACGCTCACATCAGGGCTCGAAACCACAGCCGCAAGCCAGAGGTGACCGGCCAGCTAGAGGTCGAAGCGCGGCACTCTAGACCACTAGGCCATCCCAACCCCCACGTGTCTTTTAATGTGGCGTCAATCCGCTTCCATAGGTTGTACGTGGCAAGGAATAAGGTCGCCTGTTCAACCTCGAGGGTTTTCTTCAGGTACTCCGGTTTCCTCCTACGCCCAAGCGAATTATTGAAATAAAATTAAACCACATTATAGTCCCGAAATGACCTAGTTTGTGTCGAGTGGACGTTAAACCCCATTTCTACCTCTCTCTCTAATGCGAAGAGTTCGATCCTTGCTTGGAACCGTTCCAGTCTGGAGCACTGAAATGCGATGGTTTCGGGACAGTTCTCGTGAGTACGATATGGTTAAATGGTCGTAGTGTAAACGTTATCCGTTCTCGAAACGGCTCTGCAGTACGGTTTTCTGGACATGCGTCAAATGAACGTTGACCTTTTTTCCATCGAGTGTTGACAGTTATATCTAAATGGCTGCCAGAGGAACTATGCAGATGAACAAATGTTGTTTAAACCTGGGATCGACACAACTCTACCTGAGAAAATGACATGATTTACCTGTGCATACGTTACAGTTGACTCCAGTGCATTCTTTGGTACATTGACATGTACTCCCATCTCCACATACACCCCCATTTAAACAACCACCGATACATACTAATCAATTATATAAATTTAATAATAAAATATTTTATTTTTTTGTAAACAATATTTTATTTCAGAAATACATGAAATGGGATCAGGGAACAGGCAAAGCCTATATCACCCCTTTCCCATTCATTTACCAATGTAATAGCTATTATTTGCAGAACCATGAAAACATTCAGAACGTTTGTCAATGTGTTTTCGCCTGACAAGGAAAACTGTCTATTCGGTCGGATGGGACGAAAAACCGAGGTCCCGGGTACACATTGGCGTGTACGTAAAAGATCATTTGGCTGGTGGAATTCGATAAAAGAGTAGGCCATATGCCGTCTTCATTAGCTCAGTTTTGGAGCAGAACAGTAGGGAGAGAGAGAGTGAAATGGGGTTTAACGTCCTCTCGACACAAACCAGGTCATTTTGGGACTAACATATGGTTTCCTTTTATTTCAATTATTCGCTTGAGCGTAGGGGTCTTTAGCAGTTGGAGGAAACTGAGTGCCCGGAGGAAACCCACGAGGTTGAGAAGGCGCCCCTATCTCCATGCCACATACGCTCACACAAGGGCTCGAAACCACAGCCGGAAGCGAAAAATGACCGTCCAGCTAGAGGTCGAAGCGCGGCACTCTAGACTACTAGGCCATCCCAATCCCCAATGAACAGCAGGACGTTAAACCCCCATTTCATTTCATTTCATTTTGCCAGTCTTATAACGTAGTTATTGGTAAATATTGTTTATTCGTAAAGCACACCGATTTGATCTAACTCCACCACGCCATTGATGGGGGCGCAGGGTCAGCAGGTGCGCGCTGTATCATAAGGGCTGGCACTGAGTCAACTGCCGTGATTTGCGGGATACTGGACACCATATTCACCAACATTGCTCGACCCTTTTGACAACAAACTATACTAGTACCTTGAACTATTGCACAAGTCGGTCCCGATATATAATGTGTTGAATTGGATTTGCATCGACATCCATTACTTTCACACTTGGCGTCATTTTCACAAGGCTCACTACACGTATCTAAAATGTTATGTTTAATACCCATATTAATATCAGTAACGTCACATCTAAACAGAATAAAAGAACAGACCGACATTGCCATCGAGAGAATACCATTCACCATTTCAAACATGATTTTAAATGTTTAAATAATTGAGTCCTGTTCACCTCTCAGACCTTTAGAACTTTATACACCTAGTCTCAAGATTACATACATCAGAAAAACTACTTTTATAGCGCAAAACTGTTCATCTAGTCTCTTATGGTCAGCGCTCTTTATTGTTATCAAGCACCTGTTTTATGGAATAGTCTACCATTTAGTTTAAGATGCTGTACATCTCTATATTCTTTAAAAACGACTTAAAAACATATATTTAATCAGACTTTAAACTGAGTCTGTATACAATCGTTAACATAACATGTCCATAATCTTGTTGTTTATCTATGTTTACATTGTCACTTTGTAAAGTGCCCCTGAACATGTTATATGAAAGGGTGCACTATAAATATGCTGTAATAATAATAATAATAATTCTTGGGTTATTACTGGTCATTACGTCACTGAATATATGACATCACAATGTTAATTACTAATTACGATAATTAATGTAGAAACTTTTAAGACGGAGGGCCTCAGAAGGACAGCTGTCTAGTCGTTCGGATGAGACAAAAACTCATGGTCCCGTGTACACATTGGCGTGCACGTAAAAGATCCCTTGGCAGAAAGTTCATCCAGATTTTCCGGCGTGATTTTCCCTTGTCAGTGATGCATGTTGGCGTACACGTAACAAATCTCTTGACAGTAGGCCATAGCGCCACTGCCCGGGCAAAATTCCATAGACCCGTCTTCATTAGACCAGGTTAAGAGGAGAACAGTAGGACGCTAAACCCCATTTCATTTCATTTACGATGAGAAAAACGCTGTTCTTATAAATAGTAAGGATGGAGAAAAGAATATTATGCCCCCACCGAGTTTTTCTGTGAATACAATTAAAGCTTGATAACTTACAAGGGGTAAAGGTCTCACACGTCGGTCCTTCATATCGCCCTATTGAATTAGAATCGCAACTGCAACGACCACCCTTACACACTCCATGAACACAAGTCGTGTTACATCGACCTATAAATAGATAGATTAATAAAAAAAAAAAAATAAATTTGCAAATATTACGGTTAATTCTTTTACGTCCTTTTAAAATTGTCGCAAATTCATTTCTGAATTGTATGATGTAGAACCTCGCCGTGTGTAGGGACAAGCCTGACGCCAACAAAAACATGTTATCCAATCTGGGTAAGTAGGGTTTGGGTCTCTTCCTCGGATCATTCGTGGGGAGGGGGGGGATCACGGTGGGTAAGTGGGTAACGGTGGTCGGGTGTTCGATCCCTGCATTGGCGTGATTCACCATTTTCAGTGATGCACATTGGCGTACACTACTTTCTGCACCGAGTAGGATACTGAAGATGTGTCCTATGGGGAATGTTGCTTAAACAACCACGACACCGTCTATTCTTCAACGCATACACGGGTGAACCCGGATTGTTCATCCCACCCAACCTACGATACATTTTTACTTCTAGAACTACCAGGTTAGTGCGCCAGTGACATACTCATCGGACCCCCTCTCCTCTCCCGACCTCATTTGAAGGAAACAGTCGGAATAAAAGCCATACTTACCTAGGCAAGCTGTTGGATGAACACCAGTAGAAGGTCCATCGCACTTACACCTGCCCGTAATATCACATTCGTAGCCACTTGGACATGGATAAGGGCAGTTTGCTGAAAACATAATATATATTAAACAATGAAAAATATTAAACAATAAAATATATAAAACAACAAAATATATTAGACAATGAAATTAATATTTAGTTTGGCCGATTATATCAGGTTTTTGTGGATCTAATATGACAAAACCGACATAGATATAATAAGTTAAAACCACAGATCCGTTTGTATCATCTAAGGTCTGTGTCATACGGTCTCCCTTAGTTTATGATGTGAAATTCTTACAACAAGTCCATTAGTTTACGATATCAAGTGCTTCACTCGACAAACCTCGGCATCAAGCCTCGGCTGTATGACAGTAAGTGATATGTACCTACGCCTATACAATTGTGAAGCGGCACCGGTTTAAGAAAGAAGTTCTCAAAACTGCGTCGTTCGAAGAGTGTGTAGAATTTTCAGTGCAAACTTGTCCTCATCTAATGTAAATCGGATAATAACAGCTTCAAACTTTGAAAACTTTGTATGATAAAACCTTCCGCAAAGGTGTCGTCATGGGCAACACCATTGGTAATGCAGGAACTTGAAAGTAGTTCTTATAGCGGATGGATTTTGTCATACAGCCGAGGCTAGATGTGGGGTTTGCAGAGTACGAATGCCTACAAGTCCGATACTGATATATTATACCATGCTAACAACAAGTCAGACATTGATACGTCATATCATAGTTTAATCAATGGCGAATTTCAAACTCATTTAACACATTGATAACATATCTAAAAAAACAAAATGAAGGTCCACAATGTTTACACATTTTAATCAGATTTGGAGAACCATAAGAAGCTTCTCGAGGTGTTGCAATGGGATCTCTTTTCCCAGTAACTTCACATTAACACTTGTCAATATGCCGATACCCAACAAGTGGTAATTTACTATACCCCCACCAGATCGGGTTGGCGTTCTTATTGCGCTGCCACGGCAAAGGAAAATGGTCTCAGAGCGCTTCAAGATTGTCATAAGCTTGGTAAAAGCGGGGTGGAAACTCCAGATATCGTGCTGTCGTTTCCATGGCAGTCAATGATCACGAGTCACGGCATTTGTTTTGAGCATGTTTAAAACAAACGCCATGGTTCTGGAATCTGACCTACAAAGCTATGAGAGCGCGACTCTTTCAAGTTTCTAGCTTTGGGACATTTTCTCGCATTGTGTTCACGTTTGCCGGCGTCCTTATGCATTTTCAGGTCGCCGTACCATTGCCACAGCGCTGTATAGACGCCACCTCGGTCTGACGGGGGCCTAACTAATAAACTTATGTTTTCTTAACGCTGTGACACGGATTCATAAGCTTTATTGTGTGAATAAGGGCAATTAACGGCATCAAGACCGTTTATGATCACATAGAAGTGAAATGAAAAGAAATGGGGTTTAACGTCCTACTGTTCTGCTTCTAAACTGTGCTAATGAAGACGGACATGCGCCATACAGTGTGCTATGAGGACAATGTTGCCCGGATAGCGACACTACGGCCTACTTTTACATCGAATTCCAACTTCCAAGAGATCTTTTGCGTACCACCCGAACGACTAGACAGCTTTCTTTGTCAGGCCCTTCATCCTGCAACACTGACAATAGGGGACTCACACCGCGAAATTTTGATGAACTTTCTCGGCCAATGCAGGGATAGATCGATGGTAAAAAGTTTGAGCTTCGCCAAAACCAATCTCAAGAAGATTTACATTGACGTGTACGAAATATCTTACGCATGATCCTTAGGAACATGGATCTATATTATAATATGTGTTGATCTCCACTGTGTACAAATAAAACTAACTCCTAGCACCATATTCAGTAGTCAGTTCACACAATTACACAATAGTCGCACCTCGATTCGTAGCATCAATAAATGTTGTTGCTTACCATTTTGTTGGTAATGTTGACATTGTTTCCCATAGAAATATCCTGTTGCTGACTTTGAACAGTTGCAGTAGGCTCGATCTTTTAAGTGGGGTGCTAACTGTGAATTTCGTAGGTCAACACATTCGCCCTGACCTGTTGTACACGGAGGATCACATATAGCCGTAGAAGCTGTAAAATATTGTGTGTTAGTTTTGTGTTGAGCATAAATCGCATTATTCACCATTCGGTGAGTTACAGTTATAATAAAAGGTTAATGCTTACTATTCTTGAAATTTGAGTTCGAATAACATAATAATTATGGATTAATGTTTCAGAATTTCAACGAGAAAGTTTGTGCAAACAATGGAGTTGATCAATACTATCAATTTGGTATGCCATGAATCGATACCATCCAAATGCATTTTGATAAGTCGTGTTTTTAAAATATGTTAAAATAAAGCCCTAAAATATATGTCATATGCAGGGCCTACACAGTCCTATCTTGTTAAAGAAGAATCATATTTATCCTGGAGGTTGCATGGCCGAATGAATAGCACGTGCGCGCTGCACCATAAGGTACAATTTGCGTGGTTTCATGTAGGGGCGCCTGTGCAAACTCCTCGGTTTCACCGGCTTCTCGGGTTACCTCCAACTGCTAGAGACCCCTACGCGCAAACGAAGTATTGAACAAAAATGTAACCACATGTTAGTCCCGAAATGACCTAGTTTGTGTCAAGTGGGCGTCAAAGCGTCACTTATGCAATGAAACCACAAGGGGGGGGGAGGTAATTCTATCTCGTAAACAAGGCACCATTATCTTTATTGTCAAACAACAAGCCTGTCAGTCGACAACTTTTATTTTGTAAATTGTAACCTTAGTTTTCAAATGAAAAATGATGGGCGAGTGGATGTTTTAAAGTGCTAGAATGATTCCTATGATTGTAGAATAGTCAATTGAGCAATAGATCTATAAATAATTATGCTTTGAAGAGCTTAGAAAATATGGCTTTTAGTCAACTCACGTTTGGGTGGGATATTTTCACAGAATTCACCAGTGTGAGACGGCGGACAGCTACACACAGGCGATAAAACACATTGACCGCCATTTTCACACGTTTTGTTACATGTTGCTGAAATATTAAAATACAATTTACAATACGATGATAATTTTCCATTTAGAAAGTTCACTGAATATTAACCTCAATGTTCATTTCGTTTTATTGGCCCCGCCTTTGATTACCCATTTGTAATGTACCGATTATCATTGACCCTGCCTTTGATTACCCATTTGTAATGCATCGATTATCTTTGAAATATTAAAACACATTATCAACTGTTTTCTCAGCTTTCATGAAATATATTAAAGTCTTCAATCGGCCTGAAAACGATGAAATGAAATGAATTGAAATGGGGTTTAACGTCCTACTCTTTTGCACCTAACCTGGGCTAATGGAAGACGGGCATACGCCATACAGTGTGCTATGAGGGAAATTGTGCCCGGGCAGCGGCGCTACGGCCTACTCTTATATCGAATTCCAACTGCCCAGGGATCTTTTACTTGCACTCCAATTTGTACACGTGACCTCGGGTTTTCGTCCCATCCGAACGACTAGACAGCTGTCCTTATCAGGCCCCCCCTTCTGCATCACTGACAAGGGGAAATCACGCCGGAAAATCGAGATGAACTTTCTCGGCCAATGCATGGATTGAAACCCGACCTCCAGGCTAGCGAACCAGCGCCTTATCCACTTAGCCACCGTGACCCCCCTGAAAACGATATTGTGTAGGTCAAATGGAAATGTGGTTATATTAAAGATACGTTATGAGAGACTAGATAGTTGGGAGTTTGCGCTATAATAGTTACAAATAGATAATACTTAAATAATACATAACGTAAAGAAAATATGCTGAAGATTTCAGTCAATTGCTCCACTCTGAACAGAGATATTAGCGTTTGAATTTTAGGCTACCCTCGATCATCATTACTAAAGTCGGTACAATAAAAAAAAAGCCTCGGTTATCCAGTTTTACGTCTAATTATTTTTCAAACAATGTATTCCAATCCTGTCAATACCACCACTGTTTAGCGATGATATCTTGAGTTGTTTATGGTATGAATAAGTTAATTAATGTCTAATTACTAAATTAGATAACCCGTCAGGCCTATAAAAGACCCGCAATAAACAGATTGAGCTCTTAGATACGTTAATTAATGTCTAATTACTAATTTAGATAACCAGTCAGGTCTAAAGAAATACCCGCAATAAACAGATTGAGCTCTTGCATAATGTATATATAAAATAATGGTATCATTATGATTGTATTATTTACGATAGAACACTTACTTTCTACACCATGTAAAACAGTTGCCCACAGGATGAAGACGAAGAACGCATTGGAAATACGAAACATCACCTGAAATATTCAAAAGTCAAAGAGGACAATCACAATGCAATGATGGTTTAAGGCGCGGACAACACATGACAAATGCTTGAGCACCATTTGTCCGAATTCTCGAAACTACCTATGGGTCATATCGTGACTAACATATTGTTCAATTTTATTTCAAAATTTAGTAGGGGGGGGGGGCGGAGAAAACCCACGAGGGTGAACGGGCGACCCTACTCCTTGTCATGTACAACTGGGGAGTCTAACTCACACCCTTTAACTAAATGACTAGAACGCGTTGGCGCTGACCATCCGACCATCCAATCCATTACACAGAACATGAAAATGTTGGAACTATACTATGACAGAAAATAACATACCTTTAGTTTCATCACTTGAGATTGGACAGTAGTGAATAATAATTATCAACATCTGACAGCTTTTATAAGTATTATAACATGTTGTTTAATGACGTGCTGTTTAATTTCTGGTATTGCTTTAGACATATCAACACCAGGCTTTCTTGTCATTTTGACAATAAAACGTTAATTTTAACTATTTGGTGACAGACCTGTCGATGATAAAACTGATTATATGACAGTAGAATATAGCGCTGTAAATATACGTAACATGGCATACTTCACATTTCACGTTTTTTTTCGAGATCAAAAATCATTATTATTGTGTTTATTGTTGTTTGATATAAAAATGGAGTTTTCACTTCAATTTAGAATCAAATTTAGAATGCAAACACACATTCTCCCCAAAAATATAAAACAGTTAAATCTTAAGTTTACAGTGGTAGACATATGTACAGGCAGTGGGTTACAAACCTAATATACATTTCTTGAGGTATAATTTTAAATGTTACAGTGTTATGTTTAACACTGGGTATTTAAAGCTGAGCTCCGATTACAAAACTACAGAAATAATTATATTTAAAAAAAGGGTAACGCCCCATACAACCGCCATACTTGTTTTCAATGTAGACACGTCGCTTGATACGCCATAATACGGGAAATTTGCGTGACTATCTGTATGTTTGCCCGCCCAAATCGATCGCCATTTTTGTTCTACAAATTGAAAACAAGTATGGTGGTGGTTTTGGGCGTTACCGTGTTTTTATTTAATTATTTCTGTAATCGGAGTTAAGCTTTAACACTTTAACAAATTGAATAAATAGATTTGATTTAGGTATATTGATCAGACTTCTCAATGTAGTATCTCTTTCGTTCTCTGTCGAACTTTCTTTTAACATTATCATACTAGAGCGAGAGACAAGGTCTCAAATATTCGGAAACCGAAAACCATGGTGTTAGCTAATTCAATTCTGATGACATTTCTCTTCTTTCCGTACTGCTGTTTTCAGAATATTATTAGCCAACAAATTCATAAAAATTTCATCCGTCCAGGTGTTTGCAGAGATAAGGTTCTCATCAGTCTGGAAAGTTATTTAACTATTAAAGCAAGAAGTGTGATACAATGCACGGCCAGATGTTCCTGGGATGACAACTGTTTCTCGGTTTCCTTTACAAAAAAGGACAGAAATTGTTTCTTATATTTTGGACTTCTGGACAAAGACTGTGGAAATGGAATAACTTCGACTGGTTCGGTTAACTATAAAAAGAGACACGACGTAAAGGTAGGTATTAATCGTGTATTCTTAATGGACAACGTACAATAGTCGTTCGAAAGGGACGAAAACTAAGGTCCCATAGACATTGTGACGTGCATGTACAAGACCCCTGGCGAGGTGGAAATCAATATAAGAGAAGGCAAAAATTCCCTTATAGCACACGGCATAGCGTATGCCCGTCTTCATTAGCCAAGTGGGAGCTGAACTGTAGAATGTTAAACCCCATCCATTTCGTAGTCTTAATCGGTGGCATAAAATAAACTGCAAGACACAATTTAGTTCGTGCTACAAGTCATATAAGCTTCCCATTCAACGCAGTTAACGATGGGCTTCGTTAAGAGCGACTTTTAGGTAGGACTGATCGAAGAGCGGGTTCTAATGTAAATCTCGGGACATGCCCATTGGACAATAACACCTCTGTAAATGCGAAACAGGAAGTGTTTATCGACATTGTAACAAGCTGTTTTAGGGTTTAAAAGAAATGACGAAAACAGAGGGGTGTTATTGTCCAATATACATTGTTTCATGAAAGCTGAGAAAACAGTTGATAATGTGTTTTAATATTTCAAAGATAATCGATGCATTACAAATGGGTAATCAAAGGCAGGGTCAATGATAATCGGTACATTACAAATGGGTAATCAAAGGCGGGGCCAATAAAACGAAATGAACATTGAGGTTAATATTCAGTGAACTTTCTAAATAGAAAATTATCATCGTATTGTAAATTGTATTTTAATATTTCAGCAACATGTAACAAAACGTGTGAAAATGGAGGTCAATGTGTTTTATCGCCTGTGTGTAGCTGTCCGCCGTCTCACACTGGTGAATTCTGTGAAAATGTCCCTCCCAAACGTGAGTTGACTAAAATTCATATTTTCTAAGCTCTTCAAAGCATAATTATTTATAGATCTATTGCTCAATTGACTATTCTACAATCATAGGAATCATTCTAGCACTTTAAAACATCCACTCGCCCATCATTTTTCATTTGAAAACTAAGGTTACAATTTACAAAATAAAAGTTGTCGACTGACAGGCTTGTTGTTTGACAATAAAGATAATGGTGCCTTGTTTACGAGATAGAATTACCTCCCCCCCCCCCTTGTGGTTTCATTGCATAAGTGACGCTTTGACGCCCACTTGACACAAACTAGGTCATTTCGGGACTAACATGTGGTTACATTTTTGTTCAATACTTCGTTTGCGCGTAGGGGTCTCTAGCAGTTGGAGGTAACCCGAGAAGCCGGTGAAACCGAGGAGTTTGCACAGGCGCCCCTACATGAAACCACGCAAATTGTACCTTATGGTGCAGCGCGCACGTGCTATTCATTCGGCCATGCAACCTCCAGGATAAATATGATTCTTCTTTAACAAGATAGGACTGTGTAGGCCCTGCATATGACATATATTTTAGGGCTTTATTTTAACATATTTTAAAAACACGACTTATCAAAATGCATTTGGATGGTATCGATTCATGGCATACCAAATTGATAGTATTGATCAACTCCATTGTTTGCACAAACTTTCTCGTTGAAATTCTGAAACATTAATCCATAATTATTATGTTATTCGAACTCAAATTTCAAGAATAGTAAGCATTAACCTTTTATTATAACTGTAACTCACCGAATGGTGAATAATGCGATTTATGCTCAACACAAAACTAACACACAATATTTTACAGCTTCTACGGCTATATGTGATCCTCCGTGTACAACAGGTCAGGGCGAATGTGTTGACCTACGAAATTCACAGTTAGCACCCCACTTAAAAGATCGAGCCTACTGCAACTGTTCAAAGTCAGCAACAGGATATTTCTATGGGAAACAATGTCAACATTACCAACACAATGGTAAGCAACAACATTTATTGATGCTACGAATCGAGGTGCGACTATTGTGTAATTGTGTGAACTGTCTACTGAATATGGTGCTAGGAGATAGTTTTATTTGTACACAGTGGAGATCAATACATATTATAATATAGATCCATGTTCCTACGGATCACGCGTAAGATATTTCGTACACGTAAATGTAAATCTTCTTGAGTTTGGTATTGACGCAGCTCAAACATTTTACCATCGATCTATCCGTGCATTGGCCCGGAAAGTTCATCCAGATTTCCCGGCGTGATTCCCTCTTGTCAGTGATGCAGGACGGGGGACCTGACAAGGAAAGCTGTCTAGTCGTTCGGGTGGGGCGAAAAACCGAGGTCCAGTGTACACATTGGCGTGCACACAAAAGATCCCTTGGAAGTTGGAATTCGATATAAGAGTACAGGTCGGATCTAGGAATTTTTGCAGGAGGGGGTTTACCAGGTTTATGTCACGGAAATCTGCCATCATCGTCTCTAAATTACATAGGCATACATACAAATTGAGCTTTTTAAACAGAGAAAACATTTTATACTGATGTAGGATCACTTTTATGCAAGGCATTATTTTTTTATGTAGGTGAGACCCCCTCTGGATCCGCCCCTTGAGGAGGACGTAGAGCCGCTATCCGGGCAAAATGTCCATCAGCGCAATAAGAACGGCAATCCGATCGGGGGGGGGGGGGTATAGTAAATTACCACTTGTTGGGTACCAGAATGTTGAAAAGTGGTGATGTGATGTTACTGGGAAAAGAGATCCCATTGCGACAACTCGAGAAGCTTCTGGTGGTTCCCCAAATCTGATTAAAATGTGTAAACATTGTGGACCTTCCTTTTGTTTTTTAGATAATTTATCAATGTGTTAAATCATTTTGAAAGTCGCCATTGATTAATTTGTGATATAACGTATCAATGTCTGACATGTTGTAAGCATGGTATAATGTATCAGTGTCGGACTTGTAAGCATTCGTACTCTGCAAACCCTACATCTAGCCTCGGCTGTATGACAAACCCCGTCCGCTATAAGAACTACTCTCAAGTTCCCGGATTACCAATGGCGTTGCCCATGACGACGCCTTTGCGGAAGGTTTTATCATACAAAGTTTTCAAAGTTTGAAGCTGTTATTATCCGATTTACATTAGATGAGGACAAGTTTGCACTGAAAATTCTACACACTCTTCGAACGACGCAATTTTGAGAACCCTTTCTTAAACCGGTGCCGTTTCGCAATTGTATAGGCGTAGGTACATATCACTTACTGTCATACAGCCGAGGTTTGTCGAGTGAAGCATTTGATATCGTAAACTAATGGACTTGTTGTAAGAATAATTTCCACATCGTAAACTAATATGGAATCCGTATGACACAGACCTTAGATGATACCGACGGATCTGTGGTCGTACCTTATTATATTTATGTCGGTTATGTCATATAAGATCCACAAAACCACAAAAACCTGAAATAATCGGCCAAACTAAATATTAATTTCATTGTCTAATATATTTTGTTGTTTTATATATTTTATTGTTTAATATTTTTCATTGTTTAATATATTTTAAGTTTTCAGCAAACTGCCCTTATCCATGTCCAAGTGGCTACGAATGTGATATTACGGGCAGGTGTAAGTGCGAAGGACCTTCTACTGGTGTTCATCCAGCAGATTGCCTAGGTAATTAAGGCTTTTATTCTGACTGCGTCCTTCCAATGAGGCCGGGAGAGGAGAGGGTTCCGGTGAGTATATCACTGGCGAACTTACCTGGTAGTTCTAGAAGTAAAAATGTATCGTAGGTTGGGTGGGATGAACAATCCGGGTTCACCCGTGTATTCGTTGAAGAATAGACGGTGTCGTGGTTGTTTAAGCAACATTCCCCATAGGACACATCTTTAGTATCCTGCTCGGTGTAGAAAGTAGTGTAGCCAATGTGCATCACTGACATTGATGAATCACGCCAATGTAGGGATCGAACACCCGACCTCCATTACCCTGAATGATCCGAGGAAGAGATCCTACATACTCAGATTGGATAACATGTTCTTGTTGGCGTCAGGCTTGTCACTGCACACGGCGAGGTTCTACATCATACAATTCAGAAATGAATTTTCGACAATTTTAAAAGGACGTAAAAGAATTAACCGTAATATTTGCAAAAATTTTTATTATTATTATTCTGTCTATTTATAGGTCGATGTAACACGACTTGTGTTCATGGAGTGTGTAGGGGTGGTCGTTGCAGTTGCGATTCTAATTCAATAGGACGATATGAAGGACCGACGTGTGAGACCTTTACCCCTTGTAAGTTATCAAGCTTTAATTGTATTCACAGAAAAACTCGGTTGGGGGCATATATTCTTTTGTCCATCCTTACTATTTACTATTTATAAGAACAGCGTTTTTTTCATCGTAAATGAAATGAAATGGGGTTTAGCTGTTCTGCTCCTAACCTGGGCTAATGAAGACGGGCATATGCCATACAGTGTGCTATGGAATTTTGCCCGGGCAGTGGCGCTACGGCCTGCTGTCAAGAGATTTTTTACGTGTACGCTAACATGCATCACTGACAAGGGGGAATCACGCCGGAAAATCTGGATGAACTTTCTGCCAAGGGATCTTTTACGTGCACGCCAATGTGTGCACGGGACCATGAGTTTTTGTCTCATCCGAACGACTAGACAGCTGTCCTTCTGAGGCCCTCCGCCTTAAAAGTTTCTACATTAATTATTAACATTGTGATGTCATATATTCAGTGACGTAATGACCAGTAATAACCAAAGAATTATTATTATTATTATTACAGCATATTTATAGTGCCCCTTTCATATAACATGTTCAGGGGCACTTTACAATGTGACAATGTAATCATAAATAAACAACAAGATTATGCACATGTTAAGATTGTATACAGAGTCAGTTTAAAGTCTGATTAAATAAATGTGTTTTAAGTCGTTTTTTAAAGAATATAGAGATGTACAACATCTTAAACTAAATGGTAGATTGTTCCATAAAACAGGTGCTTGATAACAATAAAGAGCGCTGACCATAAGGGACTAGATGAACAGTTTTGGGCTATAAAAGTAGTGTTTCTGATGTATGTAATCTTGGGGCTAGGTGTATAAAGTTCTAAAGGTCTGAGGGGTGAATAGGAGCTCAATTATTTAAACATTTAAAAGCATGTTTGAAATTAGGAATGGTGTTCTCACGACAGCAATGTCGGTCTGTTCTTTTATTCTGTTTAGATGTGACGTTACTGATATTAATATGGGTATTAAACATAACATTTTAGATACGTGTAGTGAGCCTTGTGAAAATGACGCCAAGTGTGAAAGTAATGGGTGTCGATGCAGATCCAATTCGACACATTATATATCGGGACCGACTTGTGCAATAGTGCAAGGTACTAGTATAATTTGTTTTCAAAAGGGTCGAGCAATGTTGGTGAATATGGTGTCCAGTATCCCGCAAACCACGCCAGTTCATTCAATACCAGCCCTTCTGATACAGCGCGCACCTGCTGACCCTGCGTCCCCATCAATGGCGTGATGGAGTTAGATCAAATAGGTGTGATTTACGCATAAACAATATTTACTAATAACTACTTTATCAGACCGGCAAAGTGAAATGAAATGAAATGGGGTTTAACGTCCTACTGTTCAGCTCGTAAACTGAGCTAATGAAGACGGGATTATGGCCTACTCTTATATCGAATTCCACCAGCCAAAGGATCTTTTACGTACACACACCTATGTGTACCCGGGTCCTCGGTTTTTCGTCCCATCCGAACTAATAGACAGCTTTCCATGTCAGGCGATAACACACTGTCAAACGTTCTGAATGTTTTCATGGTCCTGCAAATAATAGCTATTACATTGGTAAATGAATGGGAGGGGGGTGATATAGGCTTTGCCTGTTCCCTGATCCCATTTCATGTATTTCTGAAATAAAATATTGTTTACAAAAAAATAAAATATTTTATTATTGAATTTATATAATTGATTAGTATGTATCGGTGGTTGTTTAAATGGTGGTGTATGTGGAGATGGAAGTACATGTCAATGTACCAAAGAATGCACTGGAGTCAACTGTAACGTATGTACAGGTAAATTATGTAATTTTCTCAGGTGTAGTGGGTGTCGATCCCAGGTTTAAAGGCCAAATAACACTCTAGTTGTAACTGAATAATATGTCCCAATCTTTATTCTGGTCAACAAATCGTATTATTTTACAATATTCCAATTAATTGACTATATAAATTTCATCTTAACACATCTATTTTAAAAAATTGGAAAAATTCATTCAATTGATTTGAAAAGTCTAACGTAAACCTTTTCAAATGTGACTTGGATTTTAAAATATTTTCGAACCCTCTGGACAAGTAAAAATAGGTTGTAATGGATAATTTACACAACAGGTAGGACACTTAAACATCTAGTACTTAGAATAAGGGTATTATTTAGTGTCCCTTTAAACAACATTTGTTCGTCTGCATAGTTCCTGTCAGCCATTTAGATATAACTGTCAACACTCGATGGAAAAAAGGTCAACGTTCATTTGACGCATGTCCAGAAAACCGTACTGCAGAGCCGTTCCGAGAACGGATTACGTTTACAGTACGACCATTTAACCATATTGTAGTCGCGAGAACTGTCCCGAGACCATCTCATTTCAGTGCTCCAGATTGGAACGGTTCCAAGCAAGGATCGATCGACCCCTTCGCATTAGAGAGAGAGAGAAATGGGGTTTAACGCCCACTCGACACAAACTAGGTCATTTCGGGACTAAAATATGGTTTAATCTTATTTCAATAATTCGCTTGGGCGTAGG
Organism: Patella caerulea; assembly: GCA_036850965.1. Classification (NCBI taxonomy): domain Eukaryota; kingdom Metazoa; phylum Mollusca; class Gastropoda; family Patellidae; genus Patella; species Patella caerulea. Next base: position 44,643,997 of record JAZGQO010000008.1, read on the forward strand.
AGGAAACCGGAGTACCCGAAGAAAACCCTCGAGGTTGAACAGGCGACCTTATTCCTTGCCACGTACAACCTATGGAAGGGGATCGACGCCACATTAAAAGACATGTAAACACGAGTAGAAGTTACTATGTCAGCATATGAAAGTGTTGTTTTGATGATTTTTCCATGTTCGATTTTACAAATTAGAAAAGGATTGTCCACGAACGAAAAAACGCATGTACAAATGCGCCTTGTAACGTTTGTATTTTCTACATCTGATCTTTCAACTGTTGTAATTTCTACTAGTGCATAATCAACATATGTAACTTCGACATCGGTATTTTCTTCCAATGTAATTTCTCCACATGTCACATCCATCAAGGCGTGGTTCCGATTTTAGCCGAAGCTTGCGTCATAAAAACAAAACCTCCCTCCAAGTAGTCTCGGTCATCCAGACAATATGGCTCCTCCGCGATAGCTCCCTCGACTAACGGGCTTGGATGACCGAGGCTATCCTTTGAGGAAAGTCATTCCTACGGTAAGTGCTAAATAGTATGAAGCCGGGCCGATTTTGCTAAATTCTATAAAGCGAGTATAATTTAAGCCCTGACCTTTTGTTGTTTAGGCCCTTCCCACACTTTTGAAGGTTATGGTTGTATGCTAGTATCACCATGGACCTTATGGTAACACTTACACCGGAATTTGTTTTAAATTTATAGGTTGCTGTCTTATATAAAAATTAAATCAAGAATAATTCCATTAAAATTATGTTTAAGTAGTTTGAAAATCACCCCCCTTCTCCAGAGAGTATTAAATGGTTTGGTAAAATCTATGAAAAAAATGTACAAAGGCTGTTTTTTTTTATATTCAATATTCATTAATGATTGTTTTTGAAATAAAAATGTTATCCGCGGTTCTATGCTTTGATCTATATCCACATTATGCATGATCAATAATGCCAATGTCTTCTAAATAAGTTTAACTTCTCTTATTAAGAATGGATAAAAAGCATTAATTTGGACAAACAGTTGGCCAGAACAGTACCCCTGTAGTTATTTGGATCTTGATTCCAGCTTTTATCGTGAATTTCGACAAGGAAAGGCTGTGACCATGACTCTGGAATAAATGCAGATTCGAGAATCAAATTAAAAAGGTTTTTTTAAACTATTGGTCAATCATTTTAGAAAAATGAACACCCCAATGGTTTAACGATATTTTAAAAGGGGGCGGTACAAGACGTGCATTCGGACCCACGCCTTGATGGATGTGACATGTGAAGAAATTACATTGGAAGAAAATACCGATGTCGAATTTACCGATGTTGATTATGCTCTAGTAGAAATTACAACAGTTGAAAGATCAGATGTAGAAAATACAAACGTTACAAGGCGCATTTGTACATGTGTTTTTTCGTTAGTGGACAATACTTTTCTATTTTGTAAAATCGAACATGGAAAAATCATCAAAACAACACTTTCATATGCTGACATAGTAACTTCTACTCGTGTTTACATGTCTTTTAATGTTGCGTCGATCCCCTTCCATAACAACCGGGGATTCGAAACCACGCCAGTTGACTCAATGGCAGGCCGTATGATAGAGCACTAACCATTTGGCCAGCCCCCCCCCCCCCTGTTTGGATTAAGAAAAAATTAACCGTTCCTGGTACATAAACATAATGTTTATTTTGTACAACACATGTGTTTATACAGATTGCCCTTGCCAGAATAACGGAACGTGTATTGGCGGAGAGTGCATATGTCAAGTAAATTACACAGGAACTTTCCGTGGAGACCTTTGTGAGACATTCAATTTTATAAGTAAGTAGTATTATGATATTCACCATCGACCCTACAAACCAGGGGTCAGTTACTCAAAACTCATGTTCCGTAACCAACGTCAGCGAGTTTTACAAACATCTAACCGTTGCTTCAATACTCAGCAATTCTCGAACTTTTACGCCCGTTGTGTTTACACGTGACTAATTAGCATTGTCCAATCAGGGGTCGTGGTACATAACACGATGTAAACAAACATGGCGGCCTCCATAGAAAAAGTTTACAGCCGTTGAAAGTTTGTTTTGTTTTCAATTGAGAAACCCACGGAAAACAAAAAAAAAACAAAACAAAAACAACTGAAGCAGTTTTAGGAACTAAAGATGTGTTTATTTGCACGAAAACCGATAATTCTCCGATATTTTTAACGAAGAAATCCGATAGGCTCCCAAGCTGGGCTTGTTACCCAATCGAACTTAAGTGCCGAAATATGCGGGGTATTAGGTGAAGGGCTTGATAAGATGTACGTAGTTAAGGCGAGATCGAGCTTTCTATTGAAGATGCTCAAAACTAAGTTATTTTAACGATCCGTAACACTCTAACGGATCGTTATCTTGCTAACCCGTCATTTGAATTTTAACACAGACTTAATACTTAAAGTTCCAATTTCATATATTTAAGTTATATTTTTAAAATGTTTTTAAATAAAGCCTTAAAATAGATTGTATCTATAAACAGTCCTTCCTTGGTAAAGAATAATCCTATGTATCCTATAATAATTCACTATTGGCAGTTGAGAAATTGGCCAAAATATCAAGTTCAACTTCAAATTCAAACGTTTGAAGATATCTATTCCAGGGGGGTGAATGAAACAAAAAAGGGGGGGGGGTAATTGTGTTATTATTTCCTGTGTCACTGATTTTAATGCCTTGGAAATAATGCCCATGATCGTATAATGGTGAGTTGACAACCTTTTGAGTAATTATGTTTTGACTTTCTTACAAAATATGACATTCACGCTTTAAATTTGATTAATTTTATCCACAGCTCCATGTTATCCGTCAGTTCTGAATGGCGGAGTGTGTTCAATGGGTTATCGATTTTGCCCATATGACGAAATTGGTTATTTTCATGGCCTACAATGTGAGCAGTACAGTGTTAATAGTAAGTAGTAGTTATTAACAAAAAAGGTTGGATATAGCCAAATGGTTAGCACGTGCGCGCTGTAACAAAAGTTCTGTCATTAGCTCAACTGACGTGGTACGTGACAACGAGTCCGTATTCCGCGTGTCCTCCGGTTTCCTCCCACTGCTAAACACCGCTACGAGAAAGCGAATTAATGCAATAAAATTGAATCATGTGTTAGTCTCGGAATGACCTAGTTTGTGTCAATTGGACGTTATACCCCATTTATCTCTCTCTCTTATTAACAAGACCAAGTATTGACATAGAGCTGTAGATAATTGGACATAATTGCGGCGTGTGTCGCTCCAGGTGTTGGTCGAATGTTCCTCTGGATTTTCTAGTGTATCACCCCCTTGACAGTGCAAGACAGTGTGACAGTGTCTAGTCATTCGGATGTTAATTTAAGAATAGGTCGCGTGTATATTTTGGCGTTCATATAAAAAGAACCCTTGACAGTTAGAATTCTAAGTAAGAGTAGGCCATAACACGCGTGTCCTGGCAAACGCTTAGCCCGGGTCTGGTTCGAGGTGAAGGCCACCAAAGTTGCAGTGTTAGCGCGCGTTGTATTCTTGTACATGTATTATCTTTCAAATCTTAAAAGTACATCGAGCAATGTGGCCTGTACGCCCCATCCCCACCCCAGGACATCGTTTGAAGAAAGCACAATGGTTGGTTATAAGTATACGTTATGCAGGATGTAGCTGTGTTTTTTTTCTATTATGTAGGATGTGGCGGTGGTTGTTTAGAGCCAGAGGTGTGTGTTGGAGGAAATTGTAGATGTCCATACGATCTGGCTGAGGGTTATATATTTTTCAATGAATGGGACAGAAAATGCAGTCGTAAATTCTATTTGTAAGTATGAACTTGTTATTTTGTTAATTTGGTGGCATGGAAACCAATGATTTGGTGAACACGTGACAAATGAAATATAAAAATTTTCATTAAGATAGCATATTATTATTCATGGGGGGCGGAAACGGGTGTGACACCCCTCGAACACATCTCTGGGTTAACTGTAAACTGCATTTATACACAATTGTGTATCCAATGATGTTCATGTTTTTCAAATGAAATGGGATCTTTTACGTGCACTCCAATGTGTACACGGGACCTCGGTTTTTCGTCCCATCCGAACAACTAGGCAGCTGTCCTTGTCAGACCCTCCTTCTGCATCACTGACAAAGGGAAATCACGCCGGAAAATCGAGATGAACTTTCTCTGCCAATGCAGGAATCGAACACCTGACCTCCAGGCTAGCGAACCAGCGCCTTATCCACTTAGCCACCGTAATCCCCTCATGTTTTTAAGTTGGCCTGTCACAGCAAACTGGTAAACGTATACGAAGGGGTCAAACACGTGGTGCATAGAAATTGGCTGAAATGAAATGGAGTTAACGTGCTCCGAGCTGGGCTAATGAAAGTGGGCATGTCATACAGTGTGCTTATTTTTATACGGAATTCCAATGCCAATATGTACACGGTATCTCAATTTTTCGTCCCATGCAAACGTCTAGAGAACTGTCCTGGTGAGGCCCTCTGTCCTGTATCACTGACAAGAGGGAACCACGCCGGAAAATATCAATGAACTTTCTCGGTCAATGCAGGGATCGAACTAGACTGGCCCAGTCTCTTCTATTTATTTTACATTTCGATATATATAAAAGTATTAATTTTTAGTAAACCAACACTTTCGTTTCCATTTGTATAAAACAAAATTGAGTAAACCTGTAACCAGCACCAGCGACTGGACAATTTGCGAGCTTCACAATAAAATGGACGTTCCTGTCCTGTTTTACGTTGTTCCTTATTTGGAATGATTAACAGTTGCCAAGCAAGCCCCGAGTCCCGATACGCATGAACTGGCTTCGTTAAGTTGTTATAATGATGTCGTGTGTAATTATTTATGTTCATTCACCTCATCCCATACGTTGTATCCGTTCATTCGACAGATATTGTCCGTCAACAAAATTCTTAGATCGTGTCACTAAATAACAATAACTGTTATCCACAACAAACATCTCGCACCTACACCAGTTTGCCAGTTAGTCGACAGCCATGTTTATTATCACGTGATGTTAGATATGTCGTGATCACGTGCACGACGTCACACGACCTACATAATGCAGATTGACCTGCTAGATGAGAATGAAGCTCTATTTGCCCAGTCTCTAGAGATTACGTGGTTTTTTTTGGTTTTTTTTGAGAGGACTGGCCAATTTTTGGTGTGTGGAGAAGACTGGCCACCAGTCTAGGATCGAACACCCGACATCCGAGCTACCGAGTCCGTGTCTTATGCACTTAGCAACCGTGACCCCCTCTAAATTAGCTATATAATATTTTAATCCAAGCTTTGATGCGAGTCTCTATATTGTTTATGTTTGATGGTATATTTCAGATCGAAAGATAATTAAAAAGAAAAACACCAGACATTCGTCAAGTTTTCAAAACTTAGATTAAAAGACCAAACGTTTTATGTTTGTTTTTTCTTGTGTTATTGGGAGGTTGGGATGGCCTATTGGTCTAGAGTGCCGCGCTTCGACCTCTAGCTGGCCGGTCACCTCTGGCTTGCGGCTGTGGTTTCGATCCCTGGTGTGAGCGTATGTGGCATGGAGATAGGGGCGCCTTCTCAACCTCGTGGGTTTCCTCAAGGCACTCCGGTTTCCTCCCACTGCTAAAGACCCCTACGCGCAAGCGAATTATTGAAATAAAATTAAACCATATGTTAGTCCCGAAATTACCTAGTTGTGTCGGGTGGACGTTAAACCCCATCTCTCTCTCTCTCTCTCTCTCTCTCTCTCTCTTGTTGCGTTATTTTAATTTCGTGAAACAGATAAAACAAAATCGTCTTGGTGTAAAATATAATCATTTTTTGTATACATTAACTAGATCAAGGACAGAGAGAGAGAGAGAGAGAGAGACAGAGAGAGACAGAGAGAGGGGGGGGGGCGTAACGTTCACTCGACACAAACTAGGCCATTTCGGGACTAACAAATAGGTTTAATTTTATTTCATTTAGCAGTGGGAGGAAACCGGAAGGCAAATTGACTCAATGACAGGCTTTATGATACAGCGCGCACGTGCCACCCAACCGCCCGAGTGTCGAATAAATACTGATTGCATAGTAAAACCAATTGCAGGTAAACATAGGCTGATGATTTCTCGCACACATGTTGCTAAATATGTGTTTATTGGTTGGATTTTCCTTCATGACCAGCAAGCATATGTATCAATGTTGATATAGTTGACAGCATTGTAGTGAAGCACCAGAACAAGAACATGTGTATCATTGCGTCTAGGGATGGGTTAAGGGAGGGGGGACGATTAGCGCGTGCGCGTTGTATCATTAGGTCTAAAATTGAGTCAACTGACATGGTTTTGATTGCCCGGTCGCCTGTCCAACCTCGTTGGGTTTCTTTATCGAGATAAAATTGAACCATATGATAGTCCCAAAATGGCCTAGTTGTGTCAAGACCAATGTCCATATTCCTTGACAAAATAAAATTATGTTCTTGAGTCAAGAGATTCTACTTAGAGTTCTCAGTATTAATTCGGTTTTTCGTGCAATCCGAACGACTAGACAATTGTCCTTATCAGGCCCTGCGTGCTGCACCACTGACAAGGGGTAACCATTTCGGAAGATCCGATGAATTTTCGATGTCAATGCAGAGCACAAAAACGCATCCTCTAGGCTAGCGAGCCAACATCCTCCCACTTCACCACCGCGGCGCCAGCCGAGAATGTGTGTGATTATCAAAGATATAGAGTCTAAATACATCACAGTAGATCATTATCAAGAGCTGAAAAGTGAAGTCCAGGGTTGTAACGAGATAGACCATAACAGTTGTTTTACATATTATACCCTTAAAGTTCCAAAATTTCATATTTTCTAAGAAAGTCAAAACATAATTATTTCTATATCTTTTGCTCAAAAGGTTGTCAACTCACTATTATACGATCATCGGCAAAATTTCACAGGCATTAAAATGGCTGACACCGACTGATTGAGGAAATTGTAACACAATTACCCCCCTTGTTTTACCATTCCTCTCCATGGACGGCCATCTTCAAACGTTTGAATTTAGAGTTGAAAATGATATTTTTGCCAATTTCTCAACTGGCAATAGTGAATTATAGGATTAATAGGATTATTCTTTAACAAGGTAGGATTGTTTATAGATACCATCTATTTAAGGGCTTTATTTTAATATATTTTAAAAATATAACTTAAAAATATGCCATTAGAACTTTAAACAATGCCAGTAATTATGTCAACATATCCTTTCAATACGTATAACACGAATCAGAATGTCAATATTAACTGCAACTCCCGCCGTTCTCCGTGAGTGGTCGTAACTTTCCGTCAATTTGAGTCAACTGGCGTGGTTTCGATTCACCGGTTGTAAGTGACAAGAAGTTGAGTCGCCTGTTCAACCATACGTTATTTCCGAAATGACGTAGTTTGTATCGAGGATGAACATTAATCCGCATTTCTCTTTCTCGGAAGAAAGAACATCTTTACACACATTCTACCATTCCAAAAGTCAGAATCAACTTTAGTTTTTTTGGCAATTTGTTTTAACAATGGTTATGTTCTATATGTTAAAGCGGAGATACTTTGTTTCTATCAATCAAAAAATAAAAAAAAACACAATGAATTACTTGGTCAATTAATATTGTATTTTGAAATCACCACAAAAGTCTGGTCGTTTAGGTTTCGATTTCGTACCATCTGAAATAAAGAGGTATTACACAGTTGTGGGAAATACACAATAAATACACGATGAAATGCAATGGTTAAAGTATACTATAAATCTACAGGTTATCAAGAACTAATAATATTCGTTAATATAACTTAAGACTGGGAATTATCCTTAAATCTATTTATTACCGGAAAACATAAGACATTATATATGGAGAATAGCGCATCCGACAAGAAGAGTAACTGTATTGGAAACGGGAAGAAATTTACAATGCTTTATGGATGTCCAAAGTAAAGAATCCTAGGAATTAACAATAGCAGAGGATATTCGCCATTCGAATGGCAAAGACTTTTCCGCCATCCGTTTTGGTTATTTGCCATTCGTTTTGTTTATTTATCATTCTTTTTTTTAAATCGATATTATTTGTCCTATCACGATGTCTGTTCGAGGGTTTATGCCGGGCCCGTATCTACAGGGGGCGCTGGGGGGATCCCCCCCCCCGCGTTAAATGCCCCCCCCCCCCGGCTCAGAAATTGCTAACAAACATTAAAGTTGCACAGTTCCTTATATTAACCTAAAAAAGCTATTTTTTTTTTGAATACTTATTTTAAAATGCTTATATTAGGCGCCTCGGTAACTACATAGCATGATGATTACAACAGTCTGTTAGAATGACCTTTCCGAAAATTTCCTCAAAATGTTCGCCCCCCTATCGAAAGGTAATGCCCCCTGCTTTATGGTGTCTAGATACGGGCCTGGTTTATGCTACTTAACACTTAAATTAGTTTAACTTCGTCCAGCAAAATGAGCATATATCATTTTTGTTGCAGTAAAAATGTGAAAATAACTACTACAACAGTACAACAACGTTACTAACAACTATTAAAGACGAAATATTAAAATATAAATGACATTACAGTAAAATTAAACAATAAGATAGTAATCGAAACTAATATCATTGTGTCAGTCATTAGTAATTAGTAATAACGGATTAATAGAAATAAATGAAATAGGGTTTAACGTCCTACTGTTTTGCTCCTAAACTGGGCTAATGAAGACGGGCATACGGCATACAGTGTGCGACGGGGGAAATTTTGCCCGTGCAGTGGCGCTACGGCCTATTCTTATATCGAAATAAAACTGCCACAGGATCTTTTACGTGCATCCCAATTTGTACACGACTAGACACTGACAAGGGGAAGACAAGCCGTCTTAGCCACGTGGACCGCCTAATAGATGTATAAGAATAAGCGTATTGTTTAATTGAATGAATGAATAGTGAACGACGAAAATATAGAGAGAATGAAATATAAACAATTCACAATTTATCACAATTATACGATGTTCTACTTGAGGAAGTGAGAATTAGATAATCGTTTAATGCCGGTTCCAACTGCGCTACGATAGAGAGAGGGAGAGCGAAATGGGGTTTAACGTCCACTCAACACAAACTAGGTCATTTCGGGACTAACATATGGTTTAATTTTATTTCAATAATTCGCTTGCGCGTAAGGATCTTTACCAGTGGGAGGAAAACGGAGTGCCCGGAGGAAACCCACGAGGTTGAGAAGGCGCCCCTATCTCCATGCCACATACGCTCACACCATGGCTCGAAACCACAGTCGCAAGTCAGAGGTGACCGGGAAGCTAGAGGTCGAAGCGCGGCACTCTAGACCACTAGCCCCCCCCCCCCCCGCGCTACGATAGGATTACCACTAATGAGTCAACGATCTGGTACGTGCAGATACGTTTGAATACGTTTCGATACGATCACCACAATTGCTAGTCACGCCATGTCCCACGTATATCTATAGTAGGGCATGGTGATTGGAAATCATGATGGTGTTTTTACTGCTGGTGTCAAGAAACTTTTGATGAAAATTCTAGCTTGGGACACCAAATGAAACCGATGTTGCCAGATCGAGAATAGAAAATTCACCTGTCTGCTTCTACCTGACACCACTATCTCATGATGTGGTTGTTGTTTAACGTTCGCTTCCACCGAAGGTGATATCGCAGGAAGTTGTCATATTTTTATTGTCTTACTGCCTGCGCAGGGGTCTTTCCCTTGGCCAGACGTATGTCATCGTACACGAAGAATATTACTACCCAGAGGTTGCACTTATAATACACACATATAGTTCTAAAAATATATCCTAATACACAAATAATATAACTACCCGGGGCTTACACCTATAATATACAGTTCTAAACATGTACATCGTAGAAGAACAATATTATTTCATCCTCTCAAAATGCTACCAAAGTCATACTTACATATAATATTTACTACCGCATTTGTTACCTCCAAGACCGAAATCAATATATGCGTAACCCTGAGCCAGATTGTATGGACACCTACACTGATCAGCTACACACACTTCTGGCTCTACACAACTACTGCTACAGTCTAAATAATAGAATGTGCATAATATTAGGTTCTACTATTACATTTACGTGATGCCGTGACACTCGGCATTGGATTCCGGGATTGTTTATTCGTAGCATAAAGGATGAATTGAATTGCTATGGGGTTTAACTTCCTACTAGTCGGCACCGACTGGTCTAATGAACACCCATGTACTATGCAGTGTGCTAGGTGGGAAATTTTGCCCAGACAATGGCCTACGCGGGAATTCGGATGTCGTATAAAGAGAGGAAGAGCGCGCGAGAGAGAGAGAGAGGGGGAGAGAGAGAGAGAGAGAGAGAGAGAGAGAGAGAGAGAGAGAGGGTAACGCCTACTCAACACAAACTAGGTCATTTAGGGACTAACATATGGTTTAATTTTAAAGGGCGGGGGGTGGGGTAACTGTAGCCTAAATCAAGTTCCTAAATGAGGGGACAACTCCGGAACGGAAAGTCGCTGAACGCCGAAAATCGATAGACTTCGTCCCCTCATGACCCAAATGCCAAAAACCAAATCTGAAAAGAATCCATCGAAAACTGTATTTAACCTCTATCACTTTCACAAAGTTTTCGGAAAAAGAAGCATAACTCCCATGACCACGATGCTTCACATCGAATCTGAAAAGAATCCGTCCAAACCAAGCCATTTTTATTCAGGCGGATAGATAGGCAGGGTGCCATTTCTAGGTGATATAAACTGTGTTCCCCGGATCTTAAACATGTCGGATTAGAAAAAGAGATATTGGAAGATATGGATTTGTATATAGCCGAAATCGTGAAGATCCAATGGTGCATATCAAAAATTGAAAATCTGTTAATGGCAAGCATCTGGGAATGAACGCCCACAGGCTAACTAAGGCCTTGTCAATAACATATAGTACTTACTATGTACACTGTACTCTTCGCATTGGTCACCATGGAAATACCCTATATCATCGTAGGGACAAAACGCTCTGCCCGCAGAACACAATCCACCATTCAGAACTGATGGGTAACACGGGGCTGTGGATAACATCAATCTATGCACGACTTTGATAAAACACATAACCCCTGTAACCCTTAGCACCATTTTAAGGTTCAAAAGAATAGAGCTATTTGACCTTTAAACGATTTTAATTTACTGAATTTTATCAAGACCCTTTCACTAGGTCGTTAATCTCATGAAACACATAGATCACCATTAATACCAATATTCACCCATTCCCACCTAATTTTGGGTATCTCAGACTCCCCCCTCCCCCCGCGTCTGTTTACCACCCAAATTCGAAATCTCGGGTGGCTAGGTATAGAACAACTGGGTTATTTATTGTACACATAATATCATCATAATCATACTTTAAAACCCCACTAACACCAGCCCTATTGTGGTATGTGCGCGTTTTCCCGATCAACTTTACAATTTGTCGCCGGCGGAGGCCCCACGAAAACGATGCACGAGATCACATGACCCGTAGGCAAGAGAACGACATTAGTTATATCTGACAATACTGCTCACTTGACCCACCGGACGTTGTCTTGGTACGGGCTTCCTCGAGGTCACTAATGTAAACAGGGTAGCGCTAACCCCAACCCAAAACCTAACCCTACACTTTTCTCTAACCTTAACCAACAACCTTCGGTAACAATTACGTGGGGTAATATGCGTTTGACCTTCTCAAATAGATCGAGCCTGTATACTGTTCATTATTGATCCACTCAGCTGGAATGAGAACGTTAAAAGTTTATTGATTGATACGGCATTTCGCCAAGGACCATCAACACTATGTTTTATAAATATTTGAAAAACATGAAATCGTGCTCAATTGTATTGTAAGTTTCGGTCTTCAACGTTGCGCCTATTAACATCAGATACTTTTAGTTTTACCTCAAATATACTTACGCGAAGATATGAATATGTCACATAGTTGTCCATAGAATTGTCCAGTGCTGTTCATTGGACAAAAACAGTACTGACCAATACACGTTCCATTATTCTGACAAGGACAGCCTGTATGAATACAAATGTTGCACACAATAATCATTACATCAGTTTAAAGGAGCGAACCCTATAATATTTTAACCCTAGAGATTGACCCAAATGAGTCGCAGCACATATAATAATGTAATCTAATTGCATATGAACTGATTAACATTCAATTGTTTCAGTTTTGACTCTTATTTCAAATCAGTTATGTCACGAGTCTCAACCGATTAGAAATTGCTAGCGTCTGGTTATTCCAGACTTTTGGGCATGCTCTCCAGATAAGTTACGGTGGTTTTTATGGTAAGTCTTATCATATAATATTAAAATACCCCCTAATAGTGTCTGTTTGTTATAAAACTTTTTGAACGTCTGACTCGATAGCTTGTATTCCAATCACAGATTCGGACTCTTTTCTGACACAATCAGGCGCATTTAGCAAAATTACAGGACTATGGGGAAACCATACAAGACCAGCGAGGTTAGACAGGGGACTTTATTCCATGTCAGGTAGACGCCTTGGATCAGGCCCACGATTGAATATTCATAGGAAGAACATTACATACTTTACCTATATATGTTTCACAGTAAGTTCCTGTGTATTCTTGGCTACATAGACATGTACTTCCATTTCCATCTCCACATACACCCCCATTTAAACAATCACCAACACATACTAATCAATTATATAAATTTAATAATAAAATAACTCTCATTCAGAGGCCTGGCGATGGTACGACTGAGTGGGGCGCAAAAATACAAATCGATACCCTGAACTGCTATTTGACATGCACGCAAACTTTCGGGTCAAAAGACTGAAATGGGTTTAATGTCCTAGTTTTCGGAACCGACCGGACCATTGAAGACCTCGTTCGCTCGACTAGACAACTGTCAATCTCGGATCCAAGAGAGAAGTTTACAGTTCGTTTCTCTTTGGGGAATCGCGTTGGCCATTTTGAATGCCACGTGATGTATCGTCTATGCTTAGCAATACATTTCTTAAATACTAGTTCTGTTATTTCATGGTATTCTCCGTTCACAAATACATTTTAGAGTCGACCGACATTTTTTTCGCATAATGGAGAGAGAGAGAGAAATGGAGTTTAACGTCCACTCGACACAAACTAGGTCATTTTGGGACTAACATATGGTTTAAATTTTTTATTTCAATAATACGCGTAGGGGTCTTTAGCAGTGGGAGGAAACCGGAGTGCCCGGAGGAAACCCACGCGGTTGGGAAGGCGCCCCTATCTCCATGCAACATACGCTCACACCAGGGATCGAAACCACAGCCGCAGCTAGAGGTCGAAGCGCGGCACTCTAGACCATTAGGTCATCCCAACCCCCGTTTTGCATAATGGAAAAAACCATTAAGTACAGCAAATATCTAAACAGCCCCTAAAAATAGTTTTGTATGTTGTTGCAAACCGCTGATCGCTTAAAAGCAGAACATTTGCAACTGGGTTCAACTGGCTTTGTTTGACAGCCCCACCAGGGCTGTATCTAGCGGGGGTATAGGAGATACATTGCACCCCCAGAAAAATAAGGCGCCTCTCAAAAACTTTGAGAACCTCGCAATTATAAAATAATACACGTGGTTATGATCACGCAGTGATGCTCTTAAGGTACTGATCAATCGGTCGGTTTTAAGGGATCCCACACTTTTATATCACCTATGTTGAGGCTATGGGTCGTCACCACAGACGCGGATCTGCAGTCCCTGTAAAAAATCGTCCATATAAAATAACAAATCGATTTTTAGATATCACCAGTGACGCCGAAATAGAGTTTCTAGCAGCGTTAGTTTTCAAAATTTTCCGAGGGTGGACCCCCATAGACGACATGCCCCTCCTATCAACCTTTTCTGGGTCAGTGCCTGTCCCACCACATGGCATTAGAGCGTTCGTTTTTGTCGTCCCATCCACATTTGATAGCGCCTTATATTATCGGTCTTTGGGGGCGCCGCCACCAAATGACATTATTAGAGACTCTCGTTCTGGTCGCCCTATCCACATGGCCTTATTGATGTTCTAGATTAGAGGACCAGGGTCCGTATTCAAAGGTTTTCTAAAAGTTAACTAAAAAATACTTAATTTTTCCACCTAACCAAATGTCTTACCTTAAATCGGTATTCAAAGGTTGCATTTTTCATATACTTGGCTATGTGAAAACTTAACTGCACACTTAAATTATGGAATACTCACATTCGCCAAAAAGCATTTTAATTTTCAATTTATGGAATACTCTCCACTGCCAAAAATCAAGAATTTCTAACATTGCAAGCAAGTTATGCCCCCTTAAGAGCTTTACTATAATCTATTAAATTCTTGTTTGTCGAAATATTATATTGTAACCCATGAAAATGGTATGATAATAATTTAGGATAAATTATGATAGTGTGCATCCTTTGACGGAACAGCTGTTTTTATAGACTTTTTTTAAAAAGAAATATATATATATTACAATAAATAGTGGTAGTATAATGATGGATAATGTAAACATTAATTTGTTTAACAATATATCGCGAATAGAAAACAACATAATATTAGCAATACACAATGACCCTTGTACGGAAGCCCATAAGGGTCAATCAAATGAAAAAAAAAATTCTGACTATATTGTAATTACAAGATAGGCTATTACAAGATAGCTATCTTGTTATTACAAGATAGCCTAAGATAACCTATCTTGTTATTACAAGATAGCTATCTTGTAATTACAAGATACCGACATGCCAATTTAAAGGTCACCATACACCGATTTCGTGCTCCCATAAATAACATTGACTTCATACACCCACCAACTACATATTTATATCATGACTCATCAATTTTAATGCACTCCTATAAGCCACAGAACGCTATTTCTATTTTTCGGAAAACTTCTTTAAATTTTGATTTTTGGAAAGTAAGTAAGGAAAAGAATATTCTGAAAAATGGACCTTCCCTCAATGAAATGAGCTGACTGATATAGCGTCTAAAAGCAGTTTATTTATAGCTTGCGGTATCTCCTGACGAATACAATGTTTTGAGAGGGATTTGAAGCAAACGTTTGATAGATAAATTAGTTTGAATATAATTTTAGCCCAAATATATCATCAAATCACACAGTTTGTACGCGCGGAAGGTATCTTTAAGGAGAACATGAAATCAATGCATCATAAATGATATTAATGAGGGAATGAAGTTAATGAGAGTATGAATAGTATTTAATGAGGGCACAACCTGGTGATGGGGATCCCGTGACACACAAAAGTACTTCGTTGGGCTGGAGGGTTGGATGATCGATTTGTTAGGACGTGTGTGCTTTATCTTAAAAGCTTGTCATTGAGACAACTGGCGTGGTTTCGAATCCCCCTTTGTACGTGACACAAACTAGGTCATTTCGGGACTAACATATGGTTTAATTTTATTTCAATGATCGCTTGCGCGTATGGATCTTTAGCAGTGGGAGGAAAGCGGAGGACCCGGAGAAAACCCACGATGTTGGACAGACGACACTACTCCTTGTCGCGTACCACGGGGGATTCGAAATCACGCCAGTTGACTCAATGCAAGCTTTACGATACAGTGAGCACGATACAGTGAGCACGTGCTAACAAATCGACCTGCCATCCTTCCAGCTCAACGAAGTATTATTGTATGTTACGGGATCGGCATCATCAGGTTGTCAGTCCTCCGGTTTCTTCCAACTGCTAAACAGAGAGGGGGATGTGGTTTAACTCGACACAAACTAGGTCATTTCGGGACTAACATATGGTTTAATTTTATTTCAATAATGCACTTGCACGTAGGGGTCTTTAGCAGTGGGAGGAAAGAGGAGGACCGGAGAAAACCCACGATGTTGGACAGGCGACCCTACTCCTTGTCACGTACAACAGGGGTTTCGAAACCACGCCAGTTGACTCAATTACAGGCTTTGTGATACTGCGCGCACGTGCTAACCATTCGCCATCCATCCCCCACCCCACTACTAAAGACCCCTACGCGCAAACAAATTATTGGAATTAAATTAAACCATATGTTAGTTCCGAAATGACCTAGTTTGTGTCGAGTAGACGTTAAACCCCATTCCCCCTCTCCCTCCCTCCCTCTCTCTCTCTCTCTCTATCTCTCTCTCTCCCACACACACACACTTTGGCCTATAACTATCCGATAAATCAGTGTGGGACGACCTTGAAATACAAGAAAACTAATTTGGCTATCTTGTAATTACAAGATAGCTATCTTGTAATTACAAGATAGTCAGAATATTTTTTTTTCATTTGATTGACCCTTATGGGCTTCCGTACCCTTGCCTTCTAAGTTAGACTGGACAAATTAGACAGTGTTGTTTATAATCATTTGAGAAATTCATAGATATTGTGTGACTATCTCCATGTTAGATTTTGACAGGCTTGGCATTGGCGGTACATTGTGTGTACGAAAAATTCATGTTGCATTATATTTACCTAAAAAAATACTGCTTTTTAAAATCTACGTTTGTTTTGTTTTGATTTCTATCCGCTGGTAATATTTACCCACAGTTCCACGCATGAAAAGGTCAAGCGGTCGATTCGACAGACCATTTGATTGGCTGACCCCTCATTTCAGGCAGAACACAAGTTAAATAACAAGTCTTTCAGATCCAAGAGTAGTAAAGACAAGTAAAAACGAAATTTTTAACAATAAAAAAAAGAAACGAAATTGGATCTGTGTTTTAATCAGATTACATCCAACCCCAACGCTCAGATCGCAAGAGTGATATAAATCTACCATTATTTGGTTTTCGTGTGAACATAACTTAAATTTTATAACTCACTTGCTTTAAAGGTATCACAAGCCGGTCCTTCATATCGTCCTGTTGAATTGGAATCACAACTGCAACGACCATAATTACACACTCCATGAACACAAGCCGGCGTACATTGAGCTATAAATAATGAGAGTAAAATATAAAACAGCTATATCTGGTAGGACACATTGGACGAACACGCAGGGGGCGAAAATAAATGGCTCCCTCCACAAAATATGGTCATCGCTTAAAAGTAGAAAATGCGCAATTGTGTTCGACTGACTATTTTTCACAGTCGCACCGCAGTGTAAGACCCCTTATGACAACTCTTTTCGAGCATCAAACGAAAATGCTCACAGACGAGTCGGATCTCAAGGGCGACATCGGAGCTCCCATTAGATTTTTGAGTGAACTTAATTTGATAACTTACTAGCTGTAAAGGTGTCACAAGTCGGTCCTTCATAACTTCCTGTTGAATTTGAATCACAACTGCAGTAAGTGTGGTTATAACCATAGCTGGTGTAGCTGTAACAAACTCCATTAACACAAGTTGGGGTACATTGAACTATAAACAACGAGAAGAAAATATAAAAAGAACCATACCATTTTTTAAACAAAATTTGAAATTTTAAGGTTTTTCTTTTCGCATCGTTGAACATCTTTTTAAAATTTTCAAAATAAAAGAAATAATTAACGACTCACCGGCCTTTTCACAATGTGACCCGCTATAATGCCAATCGTTCGCGGATTTACATTTACAGGCGCCACCCAGGCAGGATCCACCATTCTCACAGGCAGGGTTGCATGGATCTAAAATACAAATTACAGGCCACTTGATGACACTAGAATATGAAATGAAATGGGGTTTAACTCATAAACTTTCTTCTCTGACGGACTGGTGAAGTAGGGCACACTGCATGTAGTATGCTATGAGGATACTTGGTGCTATCGCTTACTCTCTCCAGTGTTTTTTCTTTTTTCTTTTGCTACACGCCAATGTGTACACTGGACCTCAGTTTGTCTCACCACCCGAACGACAATACGCCGTCCATTTCCACAACCCCGTCCTAAGCCACTGACATGAACTTTCTCTTTGAGCCAGAGAATAGAATGGATAGTCGACTTAGACCAACGCCAACTTCACCTTTGTCTACTCTGTATCATTGTTCGCTAGTCATAGTAACGTCGTATTATATTATAAATGTGGTGTTGTGTGTGTGGGGAGGGGGGGCTAGAGACTGAATAGCTGACCCAGACCAGCTTTTCCAACTTGTTAGATCCATACTGAAGTCAGAATAGCATCAGAGGGCGTCCACCACTGGAAGGACTCGGGTGACCAACATACACGATAATAACTGGGCTGACCGACGCCCCCCACTGGAAGGACTCGGTTGACGAACATACTTGATACTAACTGGGTTAACTGGCTCCCTCCATTAGTGACAAACATAATATTACTGTTAAGCCACTGCCATACTAATTGAGCTGTCCGGCAAGGGCACAGGTCACGCACGTACTTGATACTACGTTGCCTGGCAGGCCCGAATCCAGGATTTTGTCGAGAGGCGAGGGGGGGGGGGTCGGGGCACACAACGGAGCAAAGGATTGTTTGGGTGGAGACAATGCTTAAATGATGTTTATATCATCTATTAAAGAGCAGATATGTGAACTAAAACAGTAACAAAGCAAAGGAAAATGAAAATCAACTATGTCACTGGAGTTGACGGGGGTGGGGGCACGTCCCCTGACCCCTCCCCTGGATCCGCGCCAGGATGGCGCCCCTCCACTGGAAGAAGAAGACAGGTGACAAACAACATGATAATAATTGGACTTACTGGAACCCTCCACGGGTTAAGTGATAAATGTGATCGTTAAAAATCCTAAACTTACCTGTGGAAAACATGCTGCAATCTCCTGGATCGTAACCACTAGAAGTAGTTCCGCGACAATTACACCTGCCAGCAACAGTACACTCACCGCCATTTTTACATGGTGGGTCACAGGGTACTGTTGATAAACAAAATATACAAACAACAATATTAAACAAACATTATAACTGTATAGTTAAGCTTACATTATGCAAAAACAAAATCTACCTATTACAGGTCTTTCTTTAGGCCTGAAATGTTATCAAAATTATTAATTAGATATTAATTAACTTATCCAGACCATAATCGACCCTCGATGGCATCGGATTTCACCGATATTAAATAAATTAGAACGGTCAGTCATATTTTGTTTTAATCTAAAAATGGAAGAGTGAGAATTAGCTTCGAACAACCAGTACGGTGGTTGACATTATTGCACACGTCTTGTCAAACCTTTAAAATCTAATATCTTTGCTCGCACTAGAGTAATTTTTAAATTATCCATTTGACACTATCTACTTTCAAACTATTATAGGAATTATGGCTAGCTCTGTATCTACTGTTTGCATAATGAATCTTTAACGAGGGGTTTTATTTAAACCTGTACCAATGACTGTTGTCAAATATAAAACTTTCAAAATTAAATATGGTTATGGAAAAAGGGATAATAATTTCATTTCACGTGAAATTCCAATTTGTTTTAATTTAAATTGTTTCAACTTAAATAGTATATAAATTGTGTTAAAGAACAATAAGTGTGGGAATAACTTCATTGAAGTCATATATATGACGTCGATGATTAATTAAGTAAGTTGTCATGCGTGATTTGATTGAGAGGAGATAACTCTGCCTGTTTGTTCAGTATATCCGGTTCCAGCCTGAAGCCAGCACTGTGAGAGTTTTAATTAGACACTTCAGTTATCAAAAAAGAGCTTTGCTGAAGCACCTGTAGGGTTTACTCTGTATAAATCACAAATATATATGAAAATTCAGTACAATAGTCGCATCATAATTACAACTTACCATTTTGTTGGTAATGTTGACATTGTTTCCCATAGTAATATCCTGTTGCTGACTTTGAACAGTTGCAGTAGGCTCGATCTTTTAAGTGGGGTGCTAACTGTGAATTTCGTAGGACAACACATTCGCCCTGACCCGCTGTACAAGTAGGATCGCATGAATCAGTAGAAGCTACAGTTGTTGACGCTGAAAATCAAATTGAGTATTAGTTTTGTTAATGGTAATGAAAACGTATATTGTGATGGCGTATATATATATATATATATATATAGAGAGAGAGAGAGAGAGAGAGATGGGTTTAACGTCCATTCGACACAAACTAGGTCATTTTGGGACTCACATATGGTTTCATTTTTATTTCAATAATTCGTTGCGCGTAGGGGTCTTTAGCAGTGTGAGGAAACCGGAGTGCCCGGAGGAAACCCACGAGGTTGAGAAGGCGCCCCTATCTCCATGGCATATACGCTCACACCAGGGCTCGAAACCACAGCCGCAAGCTAGAGGTCGAAGCGTGGCACTCTAGACCACTAGGCCATCCCATCCCGCCCACCCCGTAATGGCGTATAATGGTGTAATCTACGAAACAATTTCCAATACGAAACGATGTGATATACAAAGCATCGAAATCTACAATTACGTCGTATTATTATTAAAATGGTTTGCGATTTTATAAGTATACACGAAGGCCAGGCCCGTCTTCCATTAGCCCAGGTTAGGTGCAAAAGAGTAGGACGTTAAACCCCATTTCATTTCATTTCACGAAGGCCAGGCTGCTGAAAAGTCGATCATATTATAATCTTTTAACGTGATCTTTAAAATCTATGAACTTCATTTGAGGGATTTGTTAATCCTTGCCAACCAAGCATTTGTGCAACCTTTAATTAAAACGAAATTGGAATATTCCTAAACCCTTTAGATACATTAATGTTAGTATTATATATTCATCACACTTTAAATTGTATTTCAACACGTTAGTCAGTAAACACTTACGAACAAATGTTTGACACAAATCTCCATGATAGTTCTGTGGGCAGACACAGTTTTTGTGAACAGTTGTACAAGTATCTTCCGTTACATTGACTACACAATGACCGCCATTCTGACAAGCTTTATCACAATTTACTGCAATTTAAAAACATGAAATAAACATACAAATGTTGTTTATATAACCCTACAGATATTTTACATTTCGGGTATTTACCGTACAAAGACGATTGGCATTGAACACAACTTCAAGAGAGAGAGAGAGCAAAATGAGGTTTAACGTCCACTCGACACAAACTAGGTCATTTCGGGACTAACATATGGTTTCAATTTTATTTGAATAATTTGCTTGCACATGGTGGTCTTTATCAGTGGGAGGAAACTGGAATACCCGTAGAAAACCCACGAGGTTGGACGGGCGACCCTACTCCTTGCCACGTAGAACCGGGGATTCGAAACCAAGCCAGTTGACTCAATGGCAGGCTGCATGATACAGCGCGCCCACGCTAACCATTCGGCAGCCAAACCCCCACACAACCGCAAGCTCCATTACTATTAACAATGGCATAACCCTTAAAGATCAATGTTTTAATATAATAGACAGGTGTTTATTATACCATACAGTTTGCTATGAGAGAAAAGTTGCCTAGACAGTAGAGCTCAGGCCCACTCTTATATCAAATTCCAACTGTCGTGGGATCTTTTACATGCACGCCAATGTGTACACGGGACCTGGGGTTTCGACCCATCAGAACGATTAGACAGCTGCCCCCCCCCCCCTGCACCACTGACAGGGGGAACCATACCCGATGAACTTTCTCGGCCAACACAGGGGTCGAACACGCGACCTCCAGCCTAGCAAGTCAGCGTCTTACTCACTTAGCAACCGGGATTTCATCAATAATTTATACACGTTTGAAGTTGGAGCATTAAGTGGGAATCGGTTTTAATAGTTTAATCAATATATTTAGGGTTGTTTTGGTTGGGTATTGTTTATTATTTACCTTTATTCCTGGAATGTTGTCCCATGAGACAGAGTAGTATTCGGGTTTATATTGAAGTGTTGTGTTGAGAGAGAGAGAGAGAGAGAGAGAGAGAGAGAGTTAAGACCAAGGACACCACACCACCGATAGCAATCAAGTGGTATTGAAAGTCATTTTACCTCTGAGTACGACCTTTTCACAGAATTCGCCAGTATAAGATGGTGGACAGTTACAAGTTTGTTTGAAGCCGGAACATAGATCAGATGATAACACACACTCACCACCGTGTAGACACGGCTTATTACATGTAACTGAAATATAATTTTAACATAATGCACGGTTTATTACATGTAACTCAAATATAATTGTAACCTGTAATGCACGGTTTATTGCATGTAACACAAATATAATTTTAACATAATGTACGGTTTATTACTGGAATATAATCTTAACATGTAATGCACGGTTTATTACATGTACACGTAACTGAAATATAATTTTAAAACATATAATACACGTACTTGTTGTACGTTACCCGGGGTTGCACAGATGACTTCTACCTTCTAGCATTCATAATAAGGCATTACTCTTTAATTAATTGTCATTTTCATCGTTTCATATTGAACCAAATACAAAATGAATAGCACGATTAAATGCTGTACAATATAAAAAAATAAATCGCACCATACAATATTGCACCATATAAGAATATAAAGCAGTATATGGTATTAGTTCAACGGGATCTATCATTAAACTTATTATATAACTGTTGATTGTGCATTGAAAAAAAGAAACAAACATAATTATATTGTTTGCTAATGTTTGCGAATCTCGTGAACCCCTTCTGGCCAAATTCAAAATGTTAAAGAGCACTGAAAATGCTGATTTCCAATTAACAAACAAGCTTCCGACTCTTTAACTATAGAATACTGAAATACGAAAATACAATTTTAACTTGTTTACACCTACAGAGAGAGAGAGAGAGGGGGGGGATGGGGTTTAAAGTCCATTCAACACAAACTAGGTCATATGGTTTAATTTTATTTCAATAATTCGCTTGCGCGTAGGGGTCTTTAGCAGTGGGAGGAAACCGGAGTGCCCGGAGGAAACCCACGAGTTTGAGAAGGCGCCCCTATCTCCATGCCACATACGTTCACACCAGGGCTCGAAACCACAGCCGCAAGCCAGAGGTGACTAGCCAGCTAGAGGTCGAAGCGCGGCACTCTAGACCACTAGGCCATCTCAACCCCCCTTACACCTACAGACTACTGAAATATTAAAATATAATTTTAACATGAAAATATAGTTTTAACTCATTTTAGCCGTATTTCACTATTGAATATTATTATTCAGAAGTTTTTCCTCTATTTATTTCTGCCGAGCTCCCTCTACCATTGCTGTCTAACGTGGTGTTCTGTAAGACTTACTTTCGACATCAACTTCGACGCCGTGTAAAACAGTTGCCCATAGGACCAACACTAACAACGCAGTGGTAATACTAGACGTCACCTGAAAGAACATACAATTGTTACCTATCGAACGAAAACACGCAAAGCATTGACCATACTGGGGTTCACGGTGGCTAAGTGGGTAATAAGACGCTGTTTTGCTAGCCCGGAGGTCGGGTGTTCGATTCTCGCACTGGCCGAGAAAGTTTATCTAGATTAGCCTGCGTGGTTCCCCTTGTCAATGAAACAAGACAGAGGGCGCCATAGGACAGTTGTCTAGTTGTTCGGGTGGGACGAAACACCGAAATCCCATGTACACATTGGCGTGCACGTAAAAGATCTCTTGACAGTTGGAATTCCCTCATAGCACACTGTACGTGTTC
The DNA here is from genome assembly GCA_036850965.1 of Patella caerulea. Taxonomy (NCBI): domain Eukaryota; kingdom Metazoa; phylum Mollusca; class Gastropoda; family Patellidae; genus Patella; species Patella caerulea. The sequence continues at coordinate 44,667,459 of JAZGQO010000008.1, forward strand.
ATTAGCCCAGTTAGGAGCAGAACAGTAGGACATTAAACTCCATTTCATTTCATTGACCATGTACTAGACGTAGACTGAAACAACAGTTGCACTCAGGGCGAAGTCCGGCAACGTATTGGTAAGCAATGCTAGACATAATCTGAAAAATTAACATTTCGGGCCTAATAGTTAGTTCTAGGTTTGTTGCGGCGTTTTCATTGTCTACAGGAAATTGACGGTGTGACCAAAGTATATGAACATCATATTCCAGTCCTTATGAAATTATTGTTAAATTATATATTAGAAAAAGGAGAATTACATACCATTTTCATCACTGATCAGAAATGCTGACTAAATACATGAATATTGCTACCAGGCCTGGATTATATATACGATATGTTAATTACAACATCTGCCTTCACGGTTTTTTCACGAAGTCTGTTTAACTGGCAGGCTGTCTAATGCCAATTTGATATGACTGCATGTGGACACTTTAAAAAAATGGATAAATATGAATCACCCGGTCTTCATCAGCCCTGTTCAGAGCAGAACAGTAAGAAGTTAAACCCCATTTCATTTCATTTCATTTATGAAACACTCGGGCGCACCCTTTCTTACAACAAATTCACTTACCGTTCAGGATTTGGCAGTTTATTGGATACAAGTCTATTATTTGGTAACATATTATGTGGTATCCATAAATTATTTACATGCATTATGCCAATTATTTAATGCTTCATCAATTTCGCTACTGCTAGTCAGATTTAATCTGATTAAAACACAGATTCTATTCGTTTCGTTTTTTGTAGTTTCAAAATTTCGTTTTACTTATCTTTACTACAATAGGATATGGAAGAGTTGTTATATAACGCGTGTTCTAGATGAAGTGAAACGGTCTGTTACGGAGGGAATTTTGGAGTGGGGCGCATAGAACTGTTGATAACCCACTAGAAACATGAACGCTGATTGGTTAATCAAATGCCTGACGTCATAGGGTCAAAATCACTCGTAAGACCTCTGACGCGACCTTCCACTACCACAGGTTAGATCTTCACGTATTGGATGTCATCGAAAGTTTAAAAAACGAAACGAAATTTAGATCTGTATTTTAATCCGATTGATGCAATAAGTTGACAACATTCCGGATAAATCTCTCAACTGCTGACTTGACATGTCACGATAACCAGAGAGAGAGAGAGAGAGAAGAGAGAGAGGGAGAGAGGGGGAGGGGTATAATCCAGTATTTGTAAACGGTGGATCTGAACTAACACGATCTTCCAACGCTGAATCTGAAGAAAACGTATTCGGTACTGTTGCTTGTATATAAATGCAGGTCCTGTCCACCATGGATTGTCTGTCACGAGTGTTTGACCGTTACACCCTCTGGGTCGTTTGTCAGCAGAATTTCCGGCACCTTGACAGAAGTTCCAATTATCTTTGGGTGATAACTGACGACTCTCGGTTACACGATTTTGGACATGATGATTCCACTGACGATTATTCTTGGTCCAGCACAGCGTTGTATAAGAATCTGTTCAATAAAATGTGTGTAGATTGGGAAATGAGAGTGTGGAAATAATTATGTCCATTAGTCGCGCTAGAATAGTAGCTCCTACCCGTGTGTTGCCTACAGGGGGGCAATGCTTACTGGATTTTTTTAAAACTTTGTATACTTAATCTTTACACCCTAAGGATGATCCGTACGTATTGTTTTTTGCTGCATGCCCTACCCCAGGGGCAGAGCCACGCCCATTCCTTGTATTTATTTATTTGTCGTCTACAAGCCACATTTCTTAACTTTGAATACTTATTCTTTGTACCATGAGGAACATCCCTATCATTTGGGGTGCATGCCCATCCCCCAGGAACAGAGCCACGCCCATTTTCTTTGTGTGTGTTGCCTACAGGACGCAATTCTTAATCGATCATATTGAAACTTGAAATACTTATTCCTGATTCCCTGATGATGATCCCTTTTGTTTTGGGTTCATGCCCGACCCCCTGTCTGTGATCTGCAGGCTGCATTTCTTAACGTATCATCTTGAAACTTTGCCTACTTATTCTTAGTACCTTAAGGAAGATCCCTATTGTTTTTGATGCATGCCTGACCCCCAGGAACAGTGCCACGCCCATTTTCTTTTTGTGTGTCAACTACAGGCCACTATTCTTAATCGATCGTCTTGAAAACTCTTTTATCCTCATTCCTTATACCCTGAGGCTGACCACTATTATTTATAGTGCATGCCGGACCCCCTGGGACTGTTTTTGTGTCTTGTGTTCGCCTACAGGATGCAATTCTTAATAGATCCTTTTAAAACTGTGCATACCTATTCCTTATACAATGTACCCTACGGATGACACCTATTGTTTTGGGTGATTTCCTATCCCCCAGTGGCAGACCCATGTCCATTTTTACTTCGTGTCTGTGTGTGTTGTCTACAGGCCATGATTCCAAATGGATCGTCTTTAAACTTGGGATATGTATTCCTTTTAGCCAAAGGACGTCAACTGCATTTAACGACCCATTATGTATTAGGGTAAACTGTGCTGTTGATGGTAATCAGTGAAGATGCGAAGGAATTCTAAATTACGATAGATATATTGAAAGTATACATTAAAATACATATCAACATATAAAATTGACTCTCCTCTGAAATATAGATTCTTAATTTTATGGGTCGTTAAATGCAAATTTAACCAAATGAATTTTTCAATCATATCTGTGTAATGGTCAGGTGTAGTAAAACCAAACCAAATGCTGAATAAATAAATGCACCCTCACCTCGTCGAGATTGGGCTTCCATACATAACCGAAGAATTCTCGCCCATACGCAGTGATTGACTTCCGAGGCGACAAGTCGACAAAGCGAAATAATTGATTTCGGCGGCTTATCCACTTGTCGGGTTGTGAAGGCGGCACGACAAAGCGAAATAATTGCATTTCGGCGACTTGTCGACTTGTCGCTTTGTCGGGTTGTGAATAAGTCGAAGGCGACAAGTCGACAAAATTAACCCGACAAGTCCACAAAATGAGGGCGACGATTGTCGGGTTAGTTTGTCGCGTTGTCGGGTTGATTTTGTCGACTTGTCGCTTTGTCGCCTTCACAACCCGACAAAGCGACAAGTCGACGAAATGCAATTATTTCGCTTTGTCGTGCCGCGACTTGTCGCCTTCACAACCCGACAAGTCGACGATGTAAAATGGCCGCTAACAGCCACCATAATCTTAGCCTAGACAAAGCCTCGGCGAGATCAACCAATCAAGCAAAACAACGAGTATTGGCATTATGTCAGAGAATTTAAAACAGCAATAAAAACTGGACATGCACGCGAATAAACATCTACATGAACTATAAAAATAAGTTTACTGAACTTTTTTACAGCACAAGTAAACAAGTATTGACAACTTGGGTCTTTATATAGCCATATTTCATAATAAAACAATCGTCGTGCTGTTACACCGCCAATCAAACCACATTCGAGCAAAAATATAATTGACAATTACATGGGAATCACATATTTTTATGACTGCAGTTCAATAATACGAGTAAAGGAGGTTGATATGTCTAGATTTATTTTTTTTTTGAGCCACGGCGGTTAAGTGAGTAAGACGCGGGCTTGTTATCCTTGCCGATTGCGGGTTGGCTTCCTGTGTTAACTGAAAAAGATCACCTTGATTTTCCGGGGTGGTTTCCCCTTTGTCAGTGGTTCAGCACGGAGGACTAACAAGCACAACTGTCTAGTCGTTCGGATAGGACGAAAAACGAGGTTCCCCCCCCCCGTACACATTGGAGTGCACGTAAAGGATTCATTGACAGTTGGAATTCGACATGAGAGTAGACCTCTTCAGAGCACACTGTATGACGTATGCCCGTCTTCAATAACCCAGGTTGGAGTAGAACAGTAAGATGATAAACTCCATTTCGTTTCATTTAATTTATATGTATTAATATCACTTGGCCACAGATCACTAATTATTTCCCCATTGACTTCAATGTTAATTCTCGTCTCTTAGACCAGCTGTAACTTTTTCCCAAATATTCGTTGGGTAGAACGCTTTCTGACACAGATGGAGCAACATGTGGCAAACTCTGGCCCAAAAGCATGTATGAGGTTCTTCATGAAAAACTTGAGATACACAAGCTGGAAGTAGAGACAGCAAACCAGGCAATTGTCGGCCCACCTTTTCAAGGTAACCAACCTCACAACTCTTGTATCCTTCCGCCTCAAAATCATGAATATTCACCAAAACCTGGCAGAAAATGTATTTTCAAACCCTTTTCTTCGATTCTACACCAAAAAGTAAACAAAAATCACCATGGAAAAAGGGAAAGGGAGAGAACGACTAAAAATAACTTGGCCCTACAATTTGTAGAAATATTTAGTGATCTGTGTCCATTTAATATCAGTAACGTTATACTTGAAGAGTTATACCCCTTTATAACTTGGGGCACACGTATAAGATTCCTTGGCAGTTGGAAGTCGATATGAGAGTTGGCTGTAGCACCGCTGCCAGGGCAAAATTCCCTCATCGTACACTGTATGGTTTATGCCCAGAAGTACTTGCTCAGAGGAAGCAGAACAGAAGGACACACTGAGAAGAGACAAATCCCGCTGGCACCATCGAGAAAACGAATAGGTGATTTTATAAACTCTGTATCCTTCATCTTGGAAGCCTGCATACTGTGTAGCAACGTCGCTGAACACATATGCGTATACAAGATTTGGAAAAAGGCGGGCATGTATTTCTACATTAGTTATGCAAGCGTCAAAATGTGCTTCTGCCTCTGTTTTATGGACGATCTAAAGTGTGTGCAATGCTTTCTGCCCAAATATACAACCAGTTATTTAAGATTTATCAAAGTTTTATTAAGATAGGGTGGGGTGGGGTCAAATGGTTAGTGCGTGCGCTTTGAATCATAATGTCAGCCATTCAGTCATCTGGTGTGGTGTTGATTCCCCGGTTATATGTGACAAGGAGTGGTGTCGCCTGTCGTAAGTTTTCTACGGGTCCTCCGCCTCCCTCTCTCTCTATCTCTCTCCTCTCTCCCTCTCCCTGTCTCCCTCTCCTTTAAGACGCCCAGCATACATCATTATCTGTTGTCACGATGTTACTGTTTAAAATCAGTTCTAACTAGATAATGTAAAGGGAATTTGTGGAACATTTCAGTCAAATTGCTCTACTCTAAACCGATATTTTAGCGATTGGAATTTCGACCTAGCCTCGATCACGAATGAAAGTTGAGCAGCAATTCGGATCATAATCCATTAAATATCACAGGCTAACGTTGACATCGATAGTTGATTATGGACTGGATAAGTGAATTAATGTCTAATTAATAATTGATATATCATCTCAGACCCAAATAAAGACCTGCAATAGGCATATTTAGCTCTTGCATAATGTATGTTTAATCTATACCCAAGCCAGGATGATCGTGTTACAATATATTATTGTGGTGGTTTGGTTGAGCTCTCGATTGTGGGAGGGGCACTTGTCAAATGACATCAACTAAATCAATATTCATAAATGACAATCCTATCATGTATTGAACAGTAATATTAGTTTATAAAGGGCGAGCTGTAAATTACAGCACATATTACAGCAGAGAATTATCACTAAACAAGATGAGAAAGTTTGAGATATTTCTGGTGGTTTTCATTTCTTGTGGTATGTATTGCTTAACTGTTGGATCTCTATGGTGGCCCATGGTCGCAATAGCGGGTTTTTTTGCATTTCATTCAAAAAAAAAAATGAAAAATGTTAGTAAAAAAAAAGATTTTTTTTTTTTTGTTTTACAAAATAAAAAAAAACTTCTTAAAATCTAGAATAATAAAAAAAAAAAAAAACTTTTTAAAATTTAAATTTTTTTTTATTTTTAAACTTTTCAATAGAGCATAATAGCCTTCGTGGACATCGTCAATTGCACATTAACATGCCAAATTTCCGTCACTCACATGTTGATGTAAGATAACTACAGGCTCGTTTCTTGTCGTTCGAGTCTATACATTCTTCATAGATCCCACACATGATAATCGAGATACTACTGCAACAATGGGCCACAATGTTTCTAGTCGCTCTTGTCTGATGACAAGTTGTATACTGGGTCTGGATACTCAAGACACTATTGCGACAATTTGCCACGTAGGGAATTATTTTTACCTTTTCTTTTTCAATTAAATTTGATTTTCTTTTAAATTTCTTTTTATTATTTTTTTCTTTCTGATATAAATTTTTTTTTATATTTTAAAGTTTAAAAAGATTTTTTTTTTTTTTTTATTCTAGATTTAAAAAAAAAGAAATTTATTTTGTAGAACAAAAAAAAAAAAATCTTTTTTTTTTTACTAACATTTTTCAGGTTTTTTTTTAAATGAGATGCAAAAAAACGCTATTGCGACCAAGGGCCACTATAGATCTCATCATATATCATAGTGGAGCAGATAAGAGTAATTTTTGGGAAGAATCGGTGCCAATGATTGCCGCTAAAGTTGGACCATTCTGATGTATTATAGATATAATGAACTTGTTTAGATAGACTTAGGTGCAGAAGAGTAGGACGTTAAACCCCATGTCAGTCAGTCGGTGTAGATAGACTATAAGTTACCTTAGACTGCATCTCTTGCCTTAGTAATAAATTGTATTTTGCTCCAGTCAACTAGGACGAACATTTCTGATTTTTAACAACGCCTAAAATCTCAATCAAAAAGACCCATATTTAGACCTTTTTATTCTCCACTGCATTGATTTATAACCTTCCACAAGCTGCTACATAAAACATAAACATACCATTACCGAAATGCATTAAATAGACCTCAGCGACAACTTCATATAACAAAAATCATCATCAGCATTTTATAACTATTGATAAAAAAACACACACAAATAATTCAGCATTTTACGACTATGTTATGTATCACATTTTATTGTTTGATTCAAAAAAACAATTATCAATACAATTTATTATCCATACAATTTACCGGCTAGCTTCCCAAATATATCGTGACAACTGTAACCAATTCGTCTGTAAGCTATATTTGAATTTCCTTTAATATTTTAACGTAAATGTTTCCGAAATATATAGTAGTGCGATCTATCCTAATATACTGGCACGTTCTGTCCATTCAGACGCGACTGTCTAACTGATTTTTTGTTGATTAGGCAGCATTTGGGTAGTAGGTTGCTGCCCCGTATGATGCCATTATAATATATCCTACTTAGCTGACACTGAACCCCATGGTGGAGTTAACATCAGTGGTGTCCCCGATGTGCCTTGGTAGTGCCCGACAATCATTCCTGAGAAGTTCAAGACCATCATCAATGTGCTCTTGGAATTTTCGAGCAAAAGTACTCCATCGCACATACAGTATATGATAACAACGCGTAAATGCAGTATATCGGTACAGGGCGTAAATACAGTCTACGATAACAGCGAGTAATAACATATGGATGCTATTTACAGTCAGCAGTCAGAATTATAAAATTATAATATACAATATATATTTACAGTCAGAATTATGTATGTATAATATATAATTACAGGCAGAATTAAATAAGTATAATATATAATTACAGTGTATAAATACAGTCATTGCTTGCTGAGTCTGGACGAGGAGGGGGTAGCAGAACTTCATAGACGATATAAACGGTAAATAACTTATATATACTTATATATTTAACGTTGGCTTCAACAGTATTGTATGATTATGATTAATAATTCAACAAATGATTACCCCTCCCCCTATATTCAATGTATGCCATACAAATCACTGGTTTATTAAACATGAATTATGCAAGAAATAAATCTGTCTATTGCAAGTCTTTCTTTAGGCCTGAAATGTAATATAGGTAAATTAATTGGACATTGAGTACATGTAACTTATCCAGATCATAACCAACTCTCGATGCCATCGCTCGCCTGCGATATTTAGTGGATTTGAATACATTTTGTGATGGATAATTTAACGATAATTTGATAATCAAGGCTTTGTTTGTTATCGTACCAGCGTTGGTAATGACGAAACAGACTAGCCTAAAATTGAATAGCTAAATCTCGGTTCAGAGTGAACTCATTTGATTGAAGTTTTCAGCATATTTTGTTTTCATTTACCTATTATAGCGAGAATTGCCAGTTCCTTATCTTAGCTTACATAATACCCCTTTAAGATACTCACGTCAGCAAGAGTATCATCTTCCAAAAAATGGATCTTGATAAACCGATAATTGCTTTTTCCATAAATAGTGTTTAGGGGATGTATGGCTGAATGGTTAGCGCGTGCGCACTGTATCATAAGATCTATCATTGAGTCAATCGGCGTGGTTTCGACTCCACGGTTGTGCGTGATAAGAAGTAGGGTCGCATGTCCAGCCTTGTGGGTTATCCCCGGTTTCGCCCACTGCTAATGACCCCTTTGCGCAAGCAAATTATTGAAATAAAATTCAACCACATGTCAATACCGAAATGACCTGTGTTTGCTTCCAATGCATTCAAGTGTAATATTAATTAATGTCAGCAAAAAACACAAGATTTTATTAAGAGGCCATTCCCGTTAAGCGGTCAATCTTGAAAATTCCCGTGGGTAGCTGCTTAATGCAGATTCTACTGTATTACACACCTTAGCGGAATTAGCCTCATTTTTAGGAGGAATGCCTACGCTCGTTGGATTTAATGGGTCGAATTCGTATATAAACCACCTTCAACCCGAAGTCCAAGAGAATCTGTCACATATTGTACCCCACTTAATAACCAGACAATGTCTCATTGCGGCCATCTTGAATATTTAAATTTCCACAAGGGTGCCAGGGTTGCATCATTCGGATTCTGAAACTATACATACTGAACACATATAATCCACCAAAAAAACATTATGGACAATATTTCCAGGTTTGTCTACCTGCTGCCGGACTATACGTCATATGGTGTACTGCTAGTGACAGTGGCACTGTGCCCTACTCTTATATCGATTCCCAGCTATCAAAGGTTCGTTTAAGTGTACGCCAATGTGTACACGGGACCACGGGTTTTTGTCCCACCCGAACGACTAGGTCTGAAAAACAACGATCCCCTACATCTTAGTCATACATTTCTTTTCATTTAACCACAGAGCTGCAACAAACTGTGATAACACAACATCATATCGTCGACCAGACGGAACCTGTAACAATTTAGAGAATCCAAAATGGGGATCCGCTAATCAACCACACAAAAGACAGCTAGCCGCTGTTTACGACGATGGTATGTATGTTTTGACCCCCTAAAAAATGGGGATGGCAATGCTCATATATATATCGTTCACTTTCCACTGTGGCAACGTCGACTGTTGGGTACTATTGTAAAGGGAGCAGCATATACAATTACAAAAATCACATGACAACACATATATTGGGAAATACTGTTGCGTTATTCATATGTCCGAGTCGACAGAAATCAGACGCTTGCTTTGGCGTCGGTTAGTTTACAATACCGTCCTGGTCCGTTTGTTTACTCTCTCGTGGTCATCAGCGCCCTCTCAACGCGCCACAATCACTTGTTTCATCTCTCAGTGTCATGTCGATGCGCTATCACTACCTTCTCAACAAGTGTACAAAATGGGAAAGAATGACCCGTTAAAAAGGTCCCCGAACGTCAATTATAATAAATAGTTTACCACCCTCACTCTCTGCGCATTTTCTCTTTGACTTATATTATTGATATGCCTTTTGTTAGATGAAAAAGTATGTAACTTACTAACGCCCTTTCTAGGAAAGGCATCACCTAAGTCACAAGGCTGTAATGGTAGAAAATTGCCCAGCCCGAGAGTGATATCCAGTACAGTTAATTCGCCTGAAGTGATAGATGATGTTTTCTCGGTATGGATGATGCAGTGGGGACAGTTCATAGATCATGACATCACTTTGACACCGACACTTACATCTGGTATGTATCCCGCGTACTCAAATTTGGTATATATCCTGTGTAATAAAATCTATTATGTCTCCAGGTCAATGAACCGGTCTGTATGGTATTTTTCCAGTCTAATGAAGCGGTCTCTCCTATAATAGGCACCTAGTTTCTGCGCTTTAAAACATCGAGTTCTTTACAAATAATAGCCGTAACCTAAATGGGGCGTAATTTATGTGTGTTGCGCGGGGGGGGGGGGTATTACCAGTATTAAGAAGGTTTGGTCATAGTTTACTACAGTTTTTCATTGAGAAAAATAACCACAAAAGTATAAGTATCTGTGGAAAACATCTAGAACTGGTTGTCGTGTATGATCTATGATGCCTTATTTGTGTTTAACATCTACAGGCGTATTGTTTAACTAAATGGTCTAAGTCGAGTGGCGTCGTTTTGAACCCATCCCCTGCAACAACGCGTGGTTTCATTAGGTTTTCTGGTTGGTTGCCCTCCAATGCTAAAGATTCCTGCGTGCAATCGGTTAGTCCCAAAATTCTCTCTCTCTCTCTCTCTCTCTCTCTCTCTCTCTCTCTCTCTCTCTCAAACGTTTGAGTTATAATATTAATATGTTTTTTTATATATGGCTAAACTCGAAAAGTTTGATTGGCACTTTTGTTTTATGTTACAGCTGTTCCTTGTTGTGGAGGTAACCCGACACCCGGGTAAGTGAAATGAAATAAAATGGGGTTTAACGTCCTACTGTTCTGCTCCTAAACTGGGCTTATCAAGATGGGCATACACCATACAAGTGTACTATGAGGCAAATTTTGCCCGGGCAGCGGCGCTACGACCTACTCTTATATCGAATTCCAACTGTCAAGGGATCTTTTACGTGCACGCCAATGGGTACATGGGACTTCGGTTTTTCTTCCCATCCGATCAACTAGACGACTGGCCTAGACAGGACCTCCGTCCTGCATCACTGACAGGGGGAAACCACACCAGGACTTTCTCGGCTAATTGATGAACTTTCTCGGCCAATGCAGGGATCGATCACCCGACATCCAGGCAAGGGAATTAGCGGCTCTGTGCTAAATGTAAATTTTGTCTAGCACGATTTAATGAAGCGAATTTATTTATATGTATTTCAGAGACCCGTGCTTTCCGATTAGTGTTCCGGCGGATGATTCATATTTCAGCCAGTTTAATAAAACTTGTCTCAACTTTATAAGATCTGCTCCTGTTGCAGATAGGGGTAAGTAGCAGCGCGGGATCTTGGCATATTCCCTTTGTTGAAACCCACCCCATGTGTTTAAAACAAGCTTGAACACATTTCAGGGTGGTGACGTATATTTCAGACTATAATACCCTCAAGGAAGGTCTATGACAGTGTCAAATCTCCCCTCCTCTCTCCCTGGGATATCTGACGATGACATTGGTATACCTGATGAATAATACCCTAGTTTATGACAACGTTAATAGGAATGGTGGATGTAGTTACGACATGTCGCAATCTATCAAATTAAAAATACGTCTTATTATTGTAGAGCCAAGAGAACAGTTCAACAAAATTACCAGTTATATCGATGCGTCGAGTGTATATGGAAGCAGTATGTCCGAATTAGACGCTCTTCGATCCAAATCTAATGGTAGTATTTTTTTCCTTTTATTTATGTAAAGTGAGATTTCTACATTTTGTGTAGTTGGAATAAACAATTTAATGACTAGATTTATCAGATGAATATGCCTTGTCCCTGCATTGGCTGAGAAAGTTAATCGGTGTGGTTTCCCTGGTCCGCTGTCTAGTAATTCAGATAGGACAAAAAAATAAGGACCCATGTATACATTGACGTGCACGTAAAAAAATCCATTGCCAGATGATATTCGATATATTTATACTGTGTTCAGTTCTATGCTAGAATGCTTTCTAAAGTCGATTAAATAATAATGCCACCATCTTTTAAAATGTGATTACAGGTATGTTGGTAAACATTAACAACCGACTACCCAAGAACCCTGCCGACAATTGTATCTTAAGTCAAAAGAACAATACCTACTGTTTTAAAGCTGGTAAGTCATTTGGGATCAGGATCCAAAACTCTGCTCTTGTTGTTATTGTTTTTTTAGGAGGTGGGGGATGGTGTGAGAGAGCCGCGGCGGCTTACTGAGTAAGACGTTGGCTCACTAAACTTGAGGTCCCAAGTTCGATCCGTGTGTTGATAGAGAAAGTTTATTGGGTTTTCTGATGTGGTTCTGGCCTGGCAAGGAAAAGCAAAGAGTTGGTCGGATAGGAAGAAAACCCAAAGTCCCGTGTACACATTGGCGTGCATGTAAAAGCTCCGTTGAAAATTGGAATTCAAAATAAGAATAAGGCGTAGTGTCCCTGTCCTGGCCAAATTTCCCCAGTAGCACGCTGTATATATGCTCACCTTCATTAGCAGAATAGGGAGGTGTTAAATTCATTTTCAACCCACCTTAGGAGCGACGCTCTTAGGAAAAATTTAAGACTTCCACGAATGCGCATCTAATATGCCGACTGACTTTCATTTCCAAGATAGCGTTGATGACGTCATGATCCTCTCGCTCCTGCTCCAAAATGTACGCATGCTTGTTAAGTCTTTACCAACAACACTATAATTTTTATCGCAATGGCCATGCTGCTTTTGTGTGTCAGTTACCCGAAGACCCTGAACGCCATTAGCAGTCCAAACATGCCCGAATACCAATTGACAAGGAAAACGTCATTAGGATGGCGTACACGATAAAGGACCATTGGCAGATGGAATTCGATAACGTGTAAAATTTCCCCCGCATGGTGTTTATTCACCCTTAGACATTAAACCCTGTTTCGTTTAATTTCTTGTAGGTGACGCAAGGGTCAACGTATGGCCTGGGTTGGTTACTATCCATACTATATTTATGAGGCAGCACAACCTGATAGCTGCTGAACTGAAAAAAATAAACTCATCGTGGTCAGATGAAGAACTTTTTCAGAAGACCAGAAAAATCGTTGAAGCTATCAATGCACATATAAACTACTATGAATATCTACCTCTTGTTCTTGGACCAGATCAAATGTCTAAATACGATCTAAATAAAGAGGATTTGCAGTACGACAGTAGTACCGATCCTTCCATACCCAACAGTTTCGCCACAGCTGCGTTCCGTTTTGGTCATTTACAGATCCCAGACAAGCATTGTGGTCAAAATTTAGAGAATTTCTACAACAGAACGGAATTTGTGATACAGGAAGGTATTAGAAATAATGCCCAATGTCTTTCTGACGAGGTAGGACAAAAATATGGCAGCCACCCAAGTGATGCAATTTGTAATCATTTGTTCGAAGTCGGTCCTGGTGCATCAAATGATCTCGTTGCCTTAAATATCCAACGTGGTCGTGATCATGGTTTGGAATCCCTTAATGGCTTTCGAACGAAGGTCTGCAACCTATCGAGAATAACAAATTTCACAGACCCGAAACTGGGAAACTCAGGAGAGGCATTAGGTGCTGTTTATGCGTAAGTATAGATGCGTATTTAGTCTTAAAATACAAATGTGACCTCATGCTTTGATGTTGGCGTACCATTATTTTTTAAAATTAGAACTAAAATGTGGAAAAGGTCGACCTGTAATGGTTACACAATCTGTAATACGTTAAATGACCCCAGCCTCTTGTCATTGGTACAGGACGGAGGGCCTGACAAAAATAGCTTTCTAGTCGTTCGGATGGGACGAAAAACCGAGGTCCCGTGTATACATTGGTGTGCATGTAAAAGATCCCCCATAAATTTCCCCCATAACACATGGTATTGTGTATGTCGGTTTTCATTATTCCAGTCGGAGCAGCAGATTAGGACGTTAAACCCTATTTGAGCCCGGGGTGGGCTCATTGCGGTTTGGGGTAAGTGTGGTTCATAAAATGGGCACAAAAGCAAACTCAACTTTTCTTGAGTAAATATTTGCGTAGAACACATTGCTGGACGGTAATCAGTCTGCCTTTGGGGCGTTTTCCACATTTTCGGGGTCAAAGGTCAAGTGAGGTCATTTATGCCCGGAAAATTAATTTAGCAATGTTACCGATTAGTTTCGATCACTTTCAGCATGTTTACACTCGGGGTCGTATTCCATACCAAAAGATACATTCTAAACTCTAAAAAAATGTGAGTGGTTCTGTGTCCTTTTGGTGCGCCCCCCACCCCCACCCCGCTTAATGGAGGTATTTTTTTTTATTGGGACTGGTTTTTGCCCCTTTGATGCCCCCCTCTCTCGCTTTTTATCTTTTGTTCCATTCATATTTGTTTCAGCCGAGTTGCCTGCCATTGAGTCAACTGGTGTGTTTCACATCCCCGGTTGTACGTGACAAAGAGTAGTCGCATGTCCAAACTCGTGGGTTGTCTTCAGGTCCTCCGGTTTCCTTCCACTGCTAAAGATCCCTGCGCACAACCATATGTTAGTCCCAAAATGACCTAGTTTGTGTCGACTGGACGTTAAACCCCATTTCTCTCTCTCTTTCTCTTTCAGACATGTTGATGATATTGAATTGTTTCCCGGTGGTGTAGCTGAACCATCTGTTCCTGGTGGAATCGTCGGTGAAACATTTGCCTGTATCATTGGAAAAACTTTCTCTGACTTGAAGAAAGGCGATCGATTCCACTATGAGAGGACCTTTACCCCAGGTATATTAAAACTCAATCCATAATTTATATGAACACTAATGATGCCAGAATGTTTATATTTCGTTTCGTTAATCAATCGTTGACGTTTCTTGTGGTTTACCCACCTCACGCCAACAACATCGCCCTAACAGACCGTTTTATAAGCTAATCCCTCGTTCGATAATCCAGAGCTCTGGTTTTATAACAATTCTTGCAGATCCCTGTGTAGTACAGACAAACATAACGAAATTTTGAACTATAAAAACGAAACGAAATATGATCTGTGTTAGTACGTTCATTGTACAAGGTCGAGTGAACTACTTGGATTGGACCCGGATTTGAATTATCGATATTACTGATGCACGAACTTACCCGAGTGTATATTGGGCGTACCAAAAATAGTGACAATCGAGATGTTACCATAAAATATTGATATATTGTAGATCAGCTCAAAGAAATCAAGAAAATAACCCTGGCTAAAGTTATCTGTGATACAACGTCACCTGGCCAGATTCAACCAAATGTCTTCAGAGAGACAACATGTAGCAGGTAAGTACTACATGGAAGGGTTTCAATTCCTCGCTTGTACTGGGAAGGAGTAGGCCACTTGTCCAGTGTCGGGGGGTAATCTACGGGCATGATTGAACAACGTTGGACTATATGTTAGTTTGTGTCAAGTGGATGTCACACGCCCCTCAAATCCTGGAAGCCGAATCGAGTACTCTCTCTCTCTCTCTCTCTCTCTCTCTCTCTCTCTCTCTCTCCCTCTCTCTCTCTCTCTCTCTTGCGGCCTATAAAAAAACTTCTAATAAAAATTTAAAAACTCCTAAATGCTTTATACCGTTTGCCTATTTCCATTTCAGCAACCACAAGACGTATTGCAGAAACATCCCTGGAATCGACTACAGTAAATTTGCCTGATCATAAGACACAATAAAATGTCTGACTTTCACATTTTATTGATTTAGATTGTTGTTACTTCTATCCCTCGATTATTCGGAATAAATATTTAAGCATATTAAATTTATTACAGCGCTATTAAAATGTATCTTAGGAATAAATATGTCAGCATAACAGTATATTATTAGTATTATTATTATATAACAATATACCAGTAAATTATTATTACTATCATTATAGCAGCACATTTTAAATGAATTTTGAGGGGGAGGGGGATTATTGGTTTGAAACCTAATGTATTTAAACATGATTACCTCCCTTTACTATAACGTCCTATAGTGCCCATTTATATATAGCTAGCTTATGTTTTAATTGTGAACGTGTTCATGTTTAGCTCCTGACCGACCATTAGATGGACCGGAGAGATCATCATATATGGTATTGTTGATTTATAAATTATGGTATCTATAATTGCATTGCATATTTCCTTTGGTGCCACGACGTTCTGTTGCGTGTTATACACAGCGTAGCTTGTAAAGAACATATTGAATAAAAAAGATGTTTAATGAAATCGTGCCTTAACAGTAGGTTATATAGAGTTGGAACGTCAAATATAATATATTATCAAAACTAGCAAAGTTCTTTGCGCCTAAATAAATGTTTAGTTTATGAAAGGTATAGATTACTTTTTCACACAGTGTCTAGTCGTTTGGATGGAACAAAAAACAAGGCCCCATGTCAACGTGGGCTTGCACGTATTTATTTGCTGACCAGGAATCACAGGGGCTATATGGGTAAGATGTGGTTCGTTAGTCTGGAGGTCGCAGGTTGACCGAAAACGTTCATCTGGAGTTTCCAGCATGGTTCTCCTTGTCAGTGATGCAGGGCAGATGGCTATCTAGTCGTTTAGGTGGGACGAAAAATCTAGTGCACGTCAAAGATTCCTTGGCTGTTGGAATTCGTTATAAGAGTTGCGTAGCTTTCCGGGCAAAATTTTCCTCATAACAAACTTTATAACTTGCACCCTTTCCCATTACATCAGTTGAAGCAGAATAGTTGGGCGTTTCCATTGCTACCGGGCAGCGATTCCGTAATGGAGAGAGAGGGAGAGAAATGGGGTTAAACGAGCTCTTGACACAAACTAGGTCATTTCGGGACTAACATATGATTTTTAAACTTTTATTTCAATAATTCGCTAGCCTTGGGGGGAAATCGGAATACCCGGAGAAAACCCACAAGGTTGGACAGGCGACCCAGCTCCTTGCCGAGTACAACCGGGGATAGGAAACCACGCCAGTTGACTCAATGGCAGGCCGTGTGATACAGCGCGCAACCATTAGGCCACCCAACCCCCCTATTCCGTAATAGGACCATACCTGTTTTTATTAGACATACAACCACACCGCCGACAAGGGGAAACCACACCGGGGAATCCAGATGAAAGTTTTCGGCCAACACTTCGGAGCTAACCTGCGACCTCCAGACTAACAAGCCGACATCTTACTCACTTAGCCCATGTGACTCATGGTCAGCCATTAAATACCAAGTGAGAAAAGTCTTGCTATGTGCACGTCTACGTTGACATGGGGCCTTGTTTTTTGTCTCACCCAAACGACTAGATACTGTCCCTTGCTAGGTCGTCCATTAAATCGACGACAGCCGGTGCTGTTATATTATGCCTATTAGATACATTTTACCTGAGATACAGGTAGATATAAAAGTATACAATATACCCGATAAGTAGGTTAGTGTTTAGTACAAAATATAATGTGACTTTTATCTATAACATGTTATAGGATTGACAAGAATACAGCGGCGGTACGATTTACCCAATACTACCCAATACCACTCAATACTACCCAATACCAACCGAATACCACCAAGTTGTACTGGGTTGGTATTGGGTAGTATTGGTTAGAGTTGGTTAATCGTCCCACCCAGAATACAGGGGTCCCATACGGTATATAATTTAAGATGATACTGAGAAATGAATGGAAGTGGGGTTTAACGTCCTACTGCTATGGATACGAATATACCCCATACAGTGTGCTATGGGGGAAATTATTGGCCTGGACAGCGGCACTATGACCTATCGAATTCCAACTCCCAACGCAATTTTTTACGTACACGATAATATGTACATTGGATCCCGGTCTTTTGTCTCATCCGAATGATTATAAGCTCGATACTCTAAATCACTACCCTCCCCCTCATAATTTTGCAGAGGGCGCAGGTGGGGTGGGCGAATTTATAAAATACACAGTTTGTCCTGTAATCTAATTCTTTTAACGTGGTCTGAAAACTATATTTAAGCGGAAAATCATTGGGGGGAGGGGGAGATGGTTCTTGGTTTTCACCCCCCCCCCGCCATCCTGGAGCTGCCACTGGCATGGTTATTTAAATAACCAATGTGATGGAGGAAACCAAAGGACTAACATTATGCGTAGTGAACTTATTCCACGAAACAAGGTTTGCGGTGGATCTATCCGGCAACGTTTACAATATACTACCACATAAAATGTCAGAAAATAAAATACAGAACCAGGCAACTCAGGCCCATGACATACAATGTGCTTTATTTGTATGCGGATGAGAGAGAGAGAGAGAGAGAGAGAGAGAGAGAAAGAGAGAGAGAGAGAGAGAGAGAGATGCGGTTTAACGTCCACTCGACACGAACTAGGTCATTTCAGGACTAACACATGGTTTTAATTTTATTTCAATAATTCGCTTGAGGGTAGGGGTCTTTAGCAGTGGGAGGAAACCGGAGTACCCAGAGAAAATCCAAGAGGTTGGACAGACGACCCTACTCCTTGTCACGTACAACCGTGGATTTGAAACCTCGCCAGTTGACTCAATGGCAGGCCGTATGATAAACCGCGCGCACGCTAACCATTCGGCCATTCGGCCATCCACCCCAAATACCCCCCCCCCCCCCAAAGCACCCACCCCAACCATTTAGAAGATCAATACACCGTTTATATACGATCGATTACCAATCGCCGAAATCGATTAACATTCAATCATAAATCAGACAGTGGTGGATTAAAACGTTTATTTATTTGAACACTTTAATCGTAAGAGACGTTACTATGACAACAAAAAATTCAACAATAAAAGTAGCTTAACATTACAATATACAACTTCCAGTTTCATTAATTACAAACATCTGTCTCTGTCCGCCATTTACATTTTTCGGACAATATAAAATTTTCCAAGACTTGAACTCAAAGTGGTTATTCAACATTTTAATAAGAAAACAAAATCCAGTTATAGAGCTGTAACTTTTAGAATATTTAGGGCGGGTAACCCTCACTGTGAGCCCAAGACAAAACTCTTCAGTGGGCCTTTATATTCATATTATATTATGAAATACCGTGTGTAAACAAGGTTAAGCTAACACGCTGTGTCCAAATTCGTTACAATGGGTCCGAAGACACACGTAGGCCCTATAGCCTACAAATGGTTACCTTCAACGCTTTAAAGGCCTACGCTAAATACCCTGCTTCTTTCGAACATATCATCTCGAATACCAAGTCTCGCGCTTTCCAGCTAAAATGTCTTCTGTGATAACCGAGTTGCGAAGTTCAAGCTTCGTACAATGTGTATCCGTTGAGGTCGCCATGTTCGATTTAAGTGTATTTGTGTCATGGTCTCTGATTGGACAACGCTATTGTTCATGTGTCTGCGGTAAAGGGAATTAACACAACTATAAGTTCAACAATTTCTAACTAATCTAGCAACGGTTAGATATTATAAAAGTCCGATCGTTGCTTCAGGAACATCACCAATGGATATTGGTAAATTCAGTCCTGATAAAACGTGTTATTTAGGGGAAGTGGTTTGGGTGGGGACCCTTATTTTAGGGCATGTTTTATTCCGTTATTTGCCTCTACTATTTAGGCTTTTTAATGCAGTTATTTTATATTCTTAATACAGGTATGTTTTCTCTTAATAAGATAATCGATGGATTTTATATTTGAGTAAAAACTTTAGCCGGCTGGTATAATATTACAATGTACATCACAGTGATAAAACATTAGCAGCTACAATTTCACGATCATTAAACAAATACACTAACTATATTGTATAAAATGTACATTATTTACAAAAATAAAACAGAGTTATTTCCCTTCTCACAGCTACTACAGTCCAACAGCCCTAACCTGACTGTGCAGTACTGGTGATCTTTCACCACAGAGCACATTGTCGATTATTTTTAAAGATCACTTTATTATTTAAACATAAAATGAAATGGGGTTTAACGTCCTACTTTTCTACGTCAGCTGGCCAGATGAAGACGGACATGCGCAATGAAAGGACCAATCATAGAAGGTTGTCCCTAACAACGCCGCTGTGGCCCACTTTTGTTTCGAATTTCTACTGTCAAATGTTATTTTATGTGCACCTCAATTTGTCATCCCTTCCGAACGACTAGACGCAGCAAATGAAAACGGACATGCGCAATGAACGACGCTATGAGGAATGATTTTTCCTAACAACGGCGCTATGGCCCATCTTTTTTCGAATTCGAACTGTCAAGGGTTCTTTCATGTGCACCTTGGTTTTTCCGTATCAGACAATCCGCCCTCTAACCCCTGCACCCCACGCCCTGCACCACCTACAAAACGAAACGACACTGGAAAATACCAGGAAACACACCGGTTGCGTTTCGGTGTCTTAATCCGTCTACACCACAGGCAGCTCCTTTAATATATTAGCGTGATGTAACCAGGACTTAGTAATTTGGTCATTATTACAATTCACTTTGAACGAGAATAATTACTACATGTTATTGTTCCATTAGCCTGGATGTAATACAACTTATTTATGCATTTCAAATCTAGATCTAACAACCTTTTTTTTCACATTGCTTATATTATACAAAAGATAGAGGGGGAGGAGAGCGGAGAGACAGAGGGGGGATATAGAATGACGCACACACACACACATACACATCCGCAAACCGTGTGATTTCGGGACTAACATTTGGTACAATTTTTATTTCGATAATTCGCTTGCTGTATAGGGATCTTTAACAGCGGTGATTCCATTGGGAGTTCTACTGACTGAATGCTAGTTCATTGGGACCTCTATTGAACGATACTTCATTGGGGCCTCTGCTGGCTTAATGATGGTTCATTGGGACTTCTACTGACCGAATTGCAGTTCATTGTGACCCGTACTGACTGCATGTTAGTTCCTTGGGGCCTTTACTGACTGACTGCTTGTTCATTGGGACCTCTACTGAATGATAGTCCATTGTGGTCTCTACTGGCTCAATGATGCTTCATTGGGACTTCTACTGACAGAATTGCATTTCAATGGGACCTCTACTGACTGCATGTTAGTTCATTGGGTCCTCTACTGACTGAATGCTTGTTCATTGGGACCTCTACTGAATGAAAGTTCATTGGGGCCTCTACTGAATGATAGTTCATTGGGGCTCTGTTGGCTTAATGATGGTTCCTTGGAACTTCTACTTGCTGAATTGCAGTTCATAGTGACCTCTACTGACTGCATGTTGGTTCATTCGAGCCTCTACTGAATGAATTATATGATGGTTCATTGGGACCTCTACTGACTAAATTACAGTTCATTAGGACCCCTACAGACTGCATGCTAGTTCATTGGGACCCCTACAGACTGCATGTTAGTTCATTGTGGCCCCTGCTGACCGAATGATTGTTCATTTCGACCTCTACTGACTGAAGTATACTTCATTGGGGCCTCTAATAACTGATAGTTCATTTGGGACTTCTACTGACTGAATTATACTTCATTGGGGCCTCTAATAACTGATAGTTCATTTGGGACTTCTACTGACTGAATTATACTTCATTGGGGCCTCTAATACCTGATAGTTCATTTGGGACTTCTACTGACTGAATTATATTTCATTGGGGCCTCTACTGACTGAATGATAGTTCATTGGGGCCTTTGCTTACTGAATTATAGTTCATTGGGGCCTCTGCTGACTGAATGACGGTTCATTGGGGACCTCTACTGACTGCATTATAGTTCATTGCCGCCTCTACTGACTGATAGTTCATTGGGACCTCTACTGACTGAATTATACTTCATTGAGACCCTACTCACTGAATTATACTTCATTGGGGTCTCTGGTGCGTTAAAAAGAGTTTCGTAACATAGGGAATAACTTTAAAACTTCAATAAATCTGTACGTCGGCAGTCCACACACTGTATAATTATTGAGCGCAGTCACATGGAAACAAATCGTTATTAAGATGACTTGTACGCGTCCATTGTTTGAAACATCAACGTCTGTTCTTTTCAACACTTCACAAACATGGTTCATGAATATTTTTAATGGATTTTCTAATGTCCTTTGATTTACCCAGACGTTCCACGACTACATGTTTTCGTGGAGGAGTTTACTGTTTATCTAGAAGTGCCACGAACTGTAGTCAGTTCATATGTGTCAGAGGAAACTATCGGAGGACTTCGAACATACACCGTCGAATATTCCGATCTAGTACTGGCGGATGAGTACACAAAACTCCTTTTAGCCGTATTGTTCTGACTAGGGCAAAGTTTCAAACCCCGAACACACTGCCAATTGGCGTTAAATAGAAGGAAAACAAAGGGATTTGCAGCAGAGTTAGCTGCAGCTATTCCACCAAGGATACCATACAGAGCTTGTGACAACTTATGGTAATCGTCGTAAGACATGATCATCTCCGCCACAAAATACGGTAATCCACAGATAACGTAGGCAGCTACGATCACCACGGTCATTTTCAGGGTTTTAATCTTAGCTTTAGGAAGAGAAGTGTTGGCTGTGCTTGTTAGGTGTATCTTACCAGGCTTGAAGCTCTGGCGTTTTGAGTTCTTGCTTTCAGCAGCTTTTTGGGCTATCTTTAGAAATATTCTGATGTAACTGATGACGAGTATTATAAGCGGAAGTAGGAAGCTAACAATGGCGGCGTAAGTAAGAAACGCTTGACGGTGTATCATGGGCTTTCCCCGGAACGTATTCTCACATTTGTACATTTCTTTTATAGGGTCGTACCGGATGTGGAACACAAAAAACAGCGGAACTGACGTCAAAGCAGCAAATCCCCAACCGACCAAACACATCATCCAGACCTGAAACAATATAGTAAAAAACAAAATGATACATAAAATGAAGTTGGGTTTAATGTCATACCTGTTGTGAAAACGGACATGCGCAATACTTCGTCGAATTCTATCTGCCAAGGCGTCTTGTGCGTACATGTTAATGAGTGCCCCAAACTTTGATTTTCTGGTACTTCTGCGATCTCTTCGTTGAAATCCTTTTTTCTTCTATTAGTGTTTAACGTCCGCTTCAACCGATGGCGGTATCGCAGAGAATTTGTCATATTATGCTTAGGGCACGCGCAGGGGTCATTGCCGTACCTGGAGTAAACCCACGAGGTTGAGATAGAGCCATCTTTCTCCAATTCACATGTTCACACCAAGGATGGAAACCACGAACGCAAGCCGGAGGTAACGACCAGCTATAAATCGAAGTGCGACACTCTAGAGCACTAGGCCACACCCGCTCGCGTTCAATTCCAACTGTCACTAGATTGCATGCCAATGTGTTTACGGAACTTTGATTAGACCCTTAGTCCTAAAACATGGTTAACAACGTATGTGGCTGAGAAACGGGTTTAACTTGCGCGGACGTCGTCGATTCAACGATTGCTCCTCGAATTTCTGCAATGCTGAAAGTATGTTTTTGTTATTATTTACAGCCAGTTTGTGAAGAGATCTCGGTTTATAGTATTTATAGACACAAGTTCCTTGCTATCTCCACAGACGCAACTTTGACCGGTGGGGGCGGGCTTGACAAATACGGAAATCTACGTCCAAGCATTAGGACAGCAAATCACGGACATTGTAAAGGAAAGGATAAATGAAATGGGGTTTAACGTCCTACTGTTCTGCTCCGAACTGGGCTAATGATGACGGGAGGAAAGATTTATGAATTACTTACTGGAGCAGGTTCCCGTAATGGTGATCGGATAGCCTGGTGACGATCGATGGCAATCACTACCAGCATGTTAGCACTGGCAAACATGGAAAAACTCATGCAAAATTTATAGGTTTTACATAAAAATCCCCCTGCTAGCCATTCTCTCTCCATGTGTTCCCAAACTAACTGAGGTAGGCAGGCCACAAATATAACTAACATATCAGCTGCACACAGATTTAAAATAAGGGCGTTAACTCTTGATCGATGTTTCCGGTTGTACCACATCCACAGACAGACAAGAAGTCCACCAATGGCTCCGAGAATTATAACTATATATAAACACACGAGTCTTATCATGACGTCATATTCCATATCATGTACAGAATCTGGTATCGTTAAATTATTAGTGCTGATGGTCGTATTAGTCGGTGATGACGTCGACATCATGTGATAAATGGTGTTGCCAAGTGACGCCAGAGTGTCCGTGATATGTAGATCTACAGGTGTCGTGGTCGCCATATTTGTTGTCATCTCTTATTCGTCCTGAAATAAAAAGGTTTTTTTTTAATATATTTTTATATTTACATAAAGAATTTAATATAACCCAAAGTAATAGTCACAATTGTATATCACCGACCATCATGTTCAGACTCTTCCCTGCTCGTACATTCATCGGAATAATCAGACTGCTAGAAAATCCTCCTGCCGATATCATCTTGAGGGTAGTAGAGAGTGTCGTTTGATTAACGTGGAGAAATCTTGGTCGGTTAATACAGCTGTAGTACCAAATTTCAAGTGGACTATAGGTCGCCTACCAATTTGAACACTCCTAAAAATTCATTATTGTCGGCGAAGTATTTGGAGGGGGGGGGGCTAATTCGGACCCGTGTGTAACCCCCCAGTATCCATTTGACGTTGTCCCCATACAGGCCACCCCTCTACAAAAACATAAGTATGTGATGTTGGGTCATTATTAAGAGAGAGGGGGAGACATGTGGTTTAACGTCCACTCGACAGAAACTAGTTCATTTCGGGATTACATATGCTTCAGTTTTATTTTAATAATTCGCTTGCCCGTAGGGGTCTTTAGCAGTAGAGGAAAACTGGAGGACCTAGAGAAAACCCACGAGGTTGGACAGATGACTCTACTCCTTGTCACGTACAACCGAGGAATTTAAATCACGCCAGTTGACTCCATGACAGACCTTATGATACAACGCGCATGCGCTAACCATTCGGCCATCAATCCCCCCCCCCTCGAGTCATTATTAAACGCATCAGTTGTATTATAGCTCTGGTATTTACAACATAAATAACTCGATACATCAATGATACTAAACCCATTAAACGTGTAATATGCAATTATAGTCTAACCAAGCAGAACGCGAGAAATCACATAAAATAAAGTCAAAACTCGATGTCCCGTTACCATGGTAACATTAAAACAATACCATCAAATCCATTTAGGTAAATTCCCCGATCACGAGAATCATTCACGGCTTCAATTTGTTTTTTTTATAATCATATAATTAATCAGACTGCTGGAAACAAAGATGGCGGGTGGTGTTTGCGTATTGTGGTCTCTATGGTAACGTGATTATGTAAACAGACTGTCTGGCTTTAAATATCAACTCATCAAGACCGGAAATGAATCGCGATGTTTATAAAGTTTCTTATTTTCTTCACAAAACCCTAAAACTGTTGTATTTGATGAACGTCTAACAATGTTTGTTAATTCATCTTCTCAGATTCATTGACGGTGTTTTCTGTTGTGTTTGGGTTTCTAAGTAAAAGTCGAATTCCAGCCGACTCATTGTCGTTTGAAAGGATTCGTTGAAATAACCCAGACCGTTAATTGCTTTCTGTACTTAGGTGTGAAATGTCCGGGTGAAGAATTTTACACGATTCGTTTTTCATCGAATACCAGCTACTAAGCAAGAGTCATCGCAATGCGCCCCATTTGAACGACTAAGCGGCGCTGCCTTGGTTACGCGGAAACCTGATTAAGACAAATCCCAAGGTTTCTTCTTCCCATTGACGGGATTCCATCCCGGATTTCGACCCCTACTAGTCCAGTTTCCTCGCTATCACAACACAAATATGGACCCGCATTGCCTACGCGACGAAAGCGTTGAGACCTGCTTTGCGTCATGGGATTATTTGTTCACGCCCGCTTGAATGTTTGAACCACCTCTGAAATGGCGGAAGTCACGTGGTGCCAGTGCGATCTTCAATACTATACTCAAAATACTCAACAACAGTCAAATTAAAATAAAATGAAATGGGGTTTAACGTCCTATTGTCCAGCTCCGATTGAACTAATGAAGATGGGCATACGCTATACAGCGTTCCAAGACAGAAATTGTGCTCGGACAGCGGCTCTACGGTCTTCTCTTATATCGAATTCCAGCTGCCAAGGGATCGTTTTACATGCACGCCAATGTGCACACGGGACCTCGAGTTTTTGTCCCGTCCGAACAACTAGACAGCTGTTCTTGTCAGGACCTCCGGATGAACATATATACTGAGACCAACTCACAATATTGTCACAATCATCGTCGATAACCAGCCCACAGTACAGTCGCAATCACCAGTAGTAGCATCGTAGACAGCAATCACCAACATAGTCAAGATCATCAGCAATAGTATTGTCGACAGCAACTCACTGATTGAAATCAAACGAAACGCCTTAATTCTGAGCACCAGATGGGCAGACGTACGGGGACATTTGGCTCAGACGGGAGTTTCACTAACTCTCAAGGGCTCTTGTACATAGACAATAACGTTCACATGAGTGAGCCTCTGTTATATATTTTCTTGTTGTCCAACACTTTCTTGTCAGATTCTCCGTTTCCATTCACTATTGACAAAGCTCGAACCCTGGCTGGAGAGGGAGAAAGAAATAGGTTTTAACGTCCACTCGACACAATCTCGGTCACTTCGGGACTAACATATGGTATAATTTTATTTCAATAATTCGCTTGCGCGCAGAGGTCTTTAGCAGTGGGAGGAAACCGGAATGCCCGAAGGAAACCTACTAGGTTGAGAAGGCGCCCCTATCTCCATGCCACATACGCTCACGCCAGGGATCGAAACCACAGCCGCAAGCAAGAGGTGGCCGGCCAGCTAGAGGTCGAAGAACCCTGGCTGGAAACTGGCTCGACCAACATAGGCATCGCACACATAAAAGAAACTTGAAAGTTGGAATGCAATTTAATAGTAGGCCGTATCGCCGCTGTCCAGGCAAAATTTACCTCATACCCGTTTTAATTACCCCGGTTAGTGGAAGGTGGTAGGACGTAGTACAGCGGCGTTTACACGAAACAATTAATCCATACAACCGTCGGGTGGAACATATTGGACGACTGTTTACGCGATATAATGGTTCTATTCGTTGTTTGGCAACATGTGATCCTTCTTAGTAACGGAATAAAATGGCAGCAAGGCGATACCCCTCATCCCCGTCTTCGTATAGTTTTGATATTGCGGGTTCCACAAAATCCAAAGTATCCAGAGTTATTAGATGTTCTAAATCAGTCGCAGGTAGCTTTAGATGCATTTGTGAGGACGTTAAAGTACTCGAAGCAAGAGAAGAAGACATGTTTTATCAGGAATTCTGGTTGCCTAGTCAGATATGACGTCATTGATTGGCTTTTCCAATCTGTCGGGTGAGAATAGAGCTGGTCCAAACCATACAATAAGCTGACCGTCCGACCAAGATTGGTTGCATCGTGTAAACATACAACAAGCTGAC
Source organism: Patella caerulea (assembly GCA_036850965.1). Taxonomy (NCBI): domain Eukaryota; kingdom Metazoa; phylum Mollusca; class Gastropoda; family Patellidae; genus Patella; species Patella caerulea. The sequence continues at coordinate 44,694,582 of JAZGQO010000008.1, forward strand.
CGTCCGACCATGGATTGGTTGCATCGTGTAAACATACAACAAGCTGACCATCCGACCAGGATTAGTTGCATCGTGTAAACATACAACAAGCTGACCGTCCGACCAGGATTGGTTGCATCGTGTAAACATACAACAAGCTGACCATCCGACCAGGATTAGTTGCATCGTGTAAACATACAAAGAGCTGACCATCCGACCATGGATTGGTTGCATCGTGTAAACATACAACAAGCTGACCATCCGACCATGAATTGGTTGCATCGTGTAACATTACTTAACGCTATTTCATTTATACTACGCTGGTTTACCCTTGCCATTGGTGTAGGGCGAAGGTAGTGATGCAGGAAGGAAGGCCTGTCAATGACAGTTGTCTAGTCGTTCGGATGGGGCAAAAAAAACCGAGACCCTGTATACACATTTGCATTCACGTAAAGGAACCCGTGACAGTGGGACTTTGATGTATAACAGTAGGCCGTAGTGCCGCTGTCCGGAAAAAATTTCCCTCATAGCACACTCTACGGCGCATGCCCGTCTTCATTAGCTCAGTTCGGAGCAGAACAGTAGGACGTTAAACCCCATTTCATTTCATTTGCAGGACAGATGGACAGTCAAGTATACCATCTTCATTAGTCTTAACACAGGATACATTACGTATAATATACCGGCCATCATTTCACTTGCCCAACCTCGTGGGTTTTCTCCGAGTCCCCCGGTTTCCTCCCACTGCCACTGCTAAAGACCCCTACGCGCAAGCGATTTATTGAAATAAAAAATTTAACAACGTATTAGTCCCGCAATGAACTAGTTTGTGTCGAGTGGGCGTTAAATCCATTTCTCCCTCCCTCCCTCCCTCCCTCTCTCTCTCTCTCTCTCTCTCTCTCTCTCTCTCTCTCTCTCTTTCTCTGGGTACTCCGGTTTCTTCTCACTGCTAAAGACCCCTACGCGCAAGCGAATTATTAAAATAAAATTAAACCATATATTAGTCCAGAAATTACCTAGTTTGTGTTGAGTGCACGTTAAACACCACCTCTCTCTCTCTCTCTCTCTATCTCTCTTAACACGAGTATACATGTACTATACCAGTCTTCATTAGCCCGAATGGAGCAAAAACTTAGGACGTTAAACCCCATTTCAATTCATTTGTATTACCACACTGGGTTCCAATTACTAATGAATATTCAGTAGTTTGATTGGATGAGAGTGGATAAAGTGGAAGTAAGATGAGGAGTCCATGATTTAACCTGCTTGCTGTCTCTCTATTGATCCCAGCTTCTGGTAGAACTATTATTAAGACGCAGCCTAGCGAGAAGTCAATCTAAGCCCCATCTCCATATTTATGAAAACATGGCCGTTCTTTATTCACTGTTGGTTTGGTAATCAAGATAAATAACTAGGGGTGAATTAAAGACATCGGATCCCCATTTGCATTTATCGGATAATTTCTAATTCTTCGCGGATTAATCCGGACTATTATTTAAAGATGTATTATGTATTGTTAAATGGTCGAGAGCGAGACATTAAGTAATATATTGTAGGTCTGAATGATTTTACAATATATTACGCAATGCCGTAAGCTGGAGACCATAAAACATCTTAGAATACCGACACTCCGCACGAATTTTTACAGTGAAATACGTCACACTAGTCCAATATTTCACTGGTATAAATAAAGTACTATTGGCTAGTTGCCCTTACCATTATTTGGAGTAAAAAAAAGCCAACATCAAAGGGTGACGTCACATCTGTATTTTAAGTAAGATTAAGATAAGCACCGATCGCTCTTGCTATTACAATCCCAAATAGATAATTCAAAATTAATATACCGAAAATTTCATTCAAATTACTTTATACTAAATGGCGCTATCACTTTTTGAAGTATGGGCATAGGTTGTTTATTATCGTAGAAACGTTACTTGTTAATCGAGAGGGGGGGTGGCCTAGTGGTCTACAGAGCCGCGCTTCGATCTCATGTTGGCCGTTCATGATCTGGCTTGCGGCTGTGATTTCGATCCCTGGTGTGAACGTATGTGGCATGGAGATTGGGGCGCCTTCTCAACCTCGTGGGTTTCCTCCGGGCACTCCGGTTTCCTCCCACTGCTAAAGACCCCTACGCGCAAGCGAATTATTGAAATAAAATGAAACCATGTTAATCCCAAAATGACCTAGTTTGTGTCGAGTGGACGTTAAACCCCATTTCTCTCTCTCTCTCTCTCTCTCTCTCGTTAAAAGAGACTCGGCCATTTTTAAACGGAATCATTAAATGACGATCGTATCTTAATCCGTTTAAATCTGTGCCATCTGATGGTCTAGAGTTGATTATAGGCTTGGCATGTGAATAAATGTCTAACTAATAGTTTATATGATATTTGAAGCCAAAATAAAGATGGGCAATAGACAGATTTAGCTTTTACATAATGCATCCTTTAAAGTAAATCAAGAAAACAAAACTAAAGTTTAAATATGAATTGTAAATTATCTCCCGATTTGGATTCGAACAGATTAAAAAGAGGCCCGTCAAAAGATTTTACCAAATCTTAATAAAATGTTAAATTGTTAGCAAAAAAAAGAAATGATATTAAATGGGGGGTTAGCGTTCTACTGTTCTGCTTCGACTGTGCTAATGGAGACGGGCAAACGCCATACAATGAATACTACAAAGGAAATTGTGCGCGAATTCGAATTCCAGCTACCACGGGTGCTCCTCTGAACGACTATAACATGTCCCTTGCCTTTCAGGAACACTGACAAGGGGGAACATTGATGAACGTTTTCGGCCAACGCATGGATCGAACACTCGACCTCCGGGATAGTGAACCAACTTCCTAACCACCGGGCCACAAAAACACAAAAACAAAAGGAAACCTGAAAGCAAAATGAACCATTGTAGTTTATAAGGGGATTCAATATCCCTCGTATAACGACAGATTCAGTCATTCATTTATATTTATTGTCATTTATTATTTGCATCGAATACTTTAACTTCTTGAAAGAATTGTCCGTCGTTGCATTTATTTGCCTACCGAGATTACATAGAAAATTGTTGATTTTTTTTTTAAACGAGACAAATATATGTTTCCAATTGAAAACATAAAATAAATTGTGATATATATTTTTAATTTTATTCATCAAATGTGGTATTTGATTCTATTTAATTTTATTTATCAGAATATTAGTGTATTTAAATTATTTATATACATATAGAGAAATTATGATATCTATCTTTTTGTGAGTTATATTTTATTCATGTTTAATTTTATTTCTTGTGTAAATATTTGACTCTGAAATTGTCGAATGGTTAGCGCTGTATCATACGGCCTGCCATTGAGTCAACTGGCGTGGTTTCGAATCTCCTGTCGTCCGTGACAAGGAATTGGGTCGCCTGTCCAACCTCACGGGTTTTCTCTAGGTACTCCGGTTTCCTCTCACTGCTAAAGACCCCTACGCGTAAGCGAACTATTGAAAAAAAAATTAAAACTATGTGTTAGCCCCGAAATGACCTTGTTTGTGTCGAGTGGACGTTAAACTCTCTTAACTCTCTCTCCCTCTCTCTCTCTTTCTCTTGTTTATTGTACCATGTGTTTGGGGTCATATAACACGGTTGGTGCTGATGTGCTCAGATCTAAAGACATTATCTAACTGATAAGAGGCAGACCACGACCTCTCTATGACAATGGTACTGGAGCATCAACCAGGTGAGCGAGAGGAGCTGGATCGGCCGGGAGTTGGCCTCAAACGATCCTCCTCTCCAGCCTGTCAGTGGTGCAGGACGGAGGGCCGGGCGGCTTAATCTTCCTGGGCATACCATTAGCAGTACATAACAACAGCCCCAGTGGTTGGAAATCGAAAAAATGAAGGTCGTGCAGTGGCTGTGAATGAACAAAAATGAAATAGAATGCAGGTTTAATGCCCTACTCTTCTTATTCTTCTGCACCGTACCTTAGCCACGTGATTCCCCCTGTAAATGAACAGGTTTAGCTATAAGGTTTTTGCACCAACTGTAGGCGAATAAAGAGGGACTGTGGGGAACCCTTCATCGACTACCAACTGATCTCGCATTTCGTCCCATCTGAACGACTAGACAGTGTACGTCACACAGTTTATTAGTTTATATGGAAAACAATCACTGGTTTGTACACGTCGACGTTTCGATAAGTGGTTTCCGTATCGTTATTAATCCTACTCGCCAGACACTTCTAAAGTACATTTTAACATTGAAATTAAATACAGCGAATTAATACAGCACAAGGTTTAGAAATAAACCTATCACAGATTACAACATTCAATCACAGCCTACAGTAAAACACATTATTTCCATTGAGTCACATGGCGCCAAAATGACTGATTTATATCGGTTCAATTTTGCAAATGAGAAGACAATTAAATGAGGTTTACAAAACCATTTCTAATTTCTTTTTCTTATTTTCTTACACAGTGGTCGATGTTAAGATTGAAAGGTTACACGACTCAACGAACAATGAAATGAAACGGGGCTTAACGTTCTATTGTATCGCCTGTTCAACTTCGTGGGTTTTTTCCGGGTCCTCCGGTTTCCCCCCCACTGCAAAAGACCACTACGCGCAAGCGAATGAATGAAATAGAATTGAACCATATGGACACTGTTCCTTCTTGAATGCAGGAAACGAAATAACATGGGGTTTAACGTCCTGGTGCTCTGCTTCGACTGGGCTAATGAAGACGGGCATACACTATACCAAACCGATCCCGCAGTGAATATTCGCTTGGCCGCTACAATCACTGATAAGCATGACATCGACGAGGCTTAATGAGTACGGCATATTAACGTTTTTACTCCGACAAATTTAATTCTCAAACATTTTTTTGAGGTAAAAGAAAAATAAATAAAGACGTTTGAAGTATTTGTAGTTAAAAATTATTTCCTATTTAGTGTAAATGGGTATTAAAATGAGTAAAATACATCATTTTGCCCGAAGCAGTTAGGTAGGTGTTAAGTAAACATTGCAAGAGCCGTTGAGCCAATGACTAACGCCGTGTGCAGTTACCGCACGTGTTGTGGACAGTCATCTGTTACAGAGATAATTCGTAAGTAATTCTCTGTGAAAGAGATTGAAACTATACAGGTGTTATGGGGGCATTTACCCCGCGCAGCGGCCCTACGGCCTATATTTATATGGAACTCGAAGTCAAACTCCTGTAGATCCCTAAATCGGCCCCATAATATAAGAGAGAGAGAGAGAGAGAGAGAGAGAGAGAGAGAGAGGGAGGGAGTTTAATTCTACTCGACACAAACTAGGTCATTTCGGGACCTGCGTATGATTCAATTTTATTTCAATAATTCGCTTGCGTGTAGAAGTCTTTAGCAGCGGGAGGAAACCGGAGGACCCGGAGAAAATCCACGAAGTTGGACAGGCGACTCTAAATAATAAAAATGTAGACGAAGACAATAGCCAACATAATATCAGATTCCAATTAGATTTGAAAACAAATTGTCTTTTGTGGCTTTGGGTCTATTTCAGATTTTAACAAAAGTTTTAAAAAAACCCAGAAAAATCACAGAACAAATTCACGATTAAATGCAGAGATTACTACGCCGAAAAATGAGATTGAGAGAAAAATATATTAACACTGTTAGATATAAAAAAACGATTGTTGAATTGTATAGGATTAAAGTGGAGAATTTGTATAAAACAGTTGTTCAATAACAGAGATCGCCATCAATTCACGAAGCTGTTATAATAAATTGACAATTTACTGCGGCCGATATCTTAAGAAGTAATAGATAAAGAAGTAGTTCGGGGTTTACAGGTAATCCCCTGTTAAGACGATTCACCACGTTGTCATTTTGTACTTAAATCAGAACTTAAGTCAAACTAATGGCCGGTCTGTAATCCCTTCCTATATTGGAGGGGAAAATGGTCTCCGCTGTTTAAAATAAAATGAAATGCGCGAATGAAAGATTATTTAGTTAGCAAGCAGTAAAAACAAAATATAAGTCCAATTTACGATAGTGGCGCATTAATACATCAACAATAGATGTTCGTCAGACGTCAGACCCCATACCAGGACTATTTCCCTCTTTCATTAATTTGATGGAAATTCAATTCTATTTCCAAACGATTTAATGTTAATCTACGCTCGCGCTATGACGTTGTTTTATACAAGCTCGCGGTGATTTGTCCTAGCTCGATATTAATCCTGGCCGGTATTGTTTAACAGGACATGGCCTTATTAGGTTATCACCTTTTTACAACATAACCTTATTCATTGGAATGAATAAAAAAAAATACGGATTGGTTAAAGGGACATCTAACAGTACAAAATAGTTTGTAACGGAGCGGAATAAAATACCGTTTCATCGACCATGCTCAAATTTGAGATATGTCTAAGCTATCGGATATAGACCTTTGCACGTCGTTTGCATGAAATGTAAGTGCAGGGGGACTGCACCACACACAAGCAAATATACAAGACAAATATACAGACGAGATAGAGAGAGAGAGAAATGTTGTTTAACGTCAACTCGACTCAAATTAGGTCATTTCGGGACTAACATATGGTTCAATTTTATTTCAAGAAATCACTAGCTGGTAGAGGTCTTTAGAAGTGATTGCGGGCGGAGGATCCGGAGAAAGCACACGTGAAAAAATGTTTTGTCCCCCCCCCCAAGAAAATTTGCCGGTCTACGGACAAGACACAAAATATAGCCATCACAAGCAACAAACGTGCAACTCAGGTCATGTGAATGGATCCAGGGGATAGCTGTAATCATCCACCGCGCTGTACAGTCACAGGTCTGTAGCGATACAGATTTCACGTAGAAGCCGTACACATATTTAGTGGGGAGGGGGATACCCTTTTTAATTACTGTACCGCGGGAACAAGTGAGGGAACACCGTCTAGTTGTTTGAATGGGACAGAAAAACGAGGTACCATGAACATATTGGCGTGCACGTAAAAGAACCACAGACAGTTGGAAATAAGTGTAGGCTTTAGCACCGCTGTCGGCTCAAAATTTCCCTTTTAGCACACTGCATGGCATATGTCGTCAGTACCCAAGCACGGTTAAACAAAAGTAGGACGTTAAACCCCATCTCATTCCATGTCAATAATAAGGCGAGTTCAGTAAATAAAGTTCTCGGTGATGGTGTAGTGTCTCTTTAAATCCTGTACGTTAATCGTATTGCTCGAGATAACCCATGGGCCACAGGTTGGTAAATAAAACGATTTCAACTGAAATGAAAACTTGATCGTGTAGAGCTTGTTCTACTCTGGGCGAAATATACTAACACGATATCAACGTCAAATGCAATGGGGTTTAACGTCCCGCTGTTCTGTAGCTACCGGGCTAAAGACGACACTTATCCCGGACAGGTGCGTTGTTTTGACTGTTATTCATCGAATTTATTTGGTTTATATTTACAGTAAGATCTTTATATTTAAACCACAGTAAGATCTGACAACTTCTGTATGGGGTTTGTGTTCCAGTGACCTGATCTGAACCTTTATCCAAACCAATGAACAGGAAATTTGGCTCCAAATTAAACGCTTTAAACCAACCAGCGTGATAGCGAGAGGGGGAGAGGGAGGGGTGTATAACGTCCACTCGATACAAACTATGTCATTTCGGGACTAACATATGGTAAGATATTTTATTTCAAAAATTCGCTTGCGCGTATGGGTCTTTAGCAGTGGGAGGAAACCAGAGGACCCGGAGAAACCCCCCGAGGTTGTACTGGCGACGCTACGCCGTGTCACGTACAACGGGAATCGAAACCACGCCAGATGACCCAATGACAGAGCGCGCACGTGCTCACCATTCGGCCATCTAAACCCACCAATCACAGTGAGTTATATGAAACTTCAAAGAGAAAAGAGAATGGATACCAAAAGCAATTAGATCTTCATGAAATGTAGGCAAAGCCAAACAGAAACATCCTAAATTATATCGACTTTTATATTGCCACAAATCTTGTCGAAAAATTCAAATTTACTAACAATTTAACATAAAAGAGAAAGCATATAGTGTAACATTTTATACGACCCTTGCCAGATTACTAACAAATTGTTTTTCATTTGAAACAATCTGCACTGTGCTATTGTCAACTAAAACCATTCAATATACCATTACCAACTGTTACACGACTTAACCCCACCATTGATTGTGGATATTTTTATGTTAACTCGTTGTTTTACAAGATAATTTGAAAATGCGTTGACTGGGAAGTGAAAAGGTTCCATTTACAACACACAGCACGTTCTGCGGTCATCGTTCCTAATCTTTCAATTTCCCAGTTAAAGCTCTTTTGGCCCCCCGTTCAAGGGTGTTAAAGCTCTTTTGGTCCGAGTTTGCGGATGTTCAAATGTCTCGTGTTCCAAGTTTGGATTTTGTATCTTAATCAAAGAATGAATTCGATCGTCTTAATTCCAGTTCAAGTGAAAGGAATTAAGCTGCAAAATTTTGTTTTATTAAAAGAAATTTCACACTTAACACGACACAAACTTTTGATGCTTTAACTTTGTCTTATTGAAAATTTAACACTGTAATATTCTATAGAAAACATTTATTACTCCCAACTATATTTGACCATTTAATACATTTTGCGAGAAAGAGAGAGAGAGAGAGAGAAGTCGACTCGACACAAACTAGGTCATTTCGGAACTAACATATGGTTTAATTTTATTTCAATCATTCACTTGCCCTCAGGGGTCTTTAGCAGTGGGAGGAAACCGAGGGACAATTAGAAAACCTATGAGGTTTGGCAGGCGACCCTACTATGTACAACCATGAAACCGAAACTATGCCAACTGACTCAATGAAGATCTTATTATGCAGCGCGTTCGTGCTAACCGTTATACCACCAGCCCCCCCCCCCTTTTTGTGGAAGGGCTTTTGGATATTATAAACATCATTGCCGTTTAATCCCCCCCTTTTTGGGGTCTATAATTCGCGGGTTGCGGAGAAGGAAACGAGACATTCACAATCTTTTCCGGGTTCCTATTCCCACGGAATATTATACAAAGTATCAGTGAGAAGGAAGCATTGCAGCTTCGCGAAACAGAAGACATAGAATTCGCTCTGGGTGTTGGCGAGAAACTTCCTCAGGTTTTGTCTGCTTGATTTCCTTGTTAGTGGTGCTTGGTTGGTGGTCTAACAAAGAAAATGTCTAGTCTTTCGAATGGGACGAAAAACTACGGTCCGTGTACACATCGGCGAACACACAAACAACAACCTTGACAGTTTGAATTCGATATCAGAGTAGACCGCAGCGCCTCTGTGGTTTAATTTTATTTCAACAATTCACTTGCGCGTAGGGGTCTTTAGCAGTGGGAGGAAACCGGAGTGCCCGTAGGAAACCCACGAGGTTGAGAAGGCGCCACTATCTCCATGCCACATACGTTCACACCAGGCATCGAAATCACAGCCACAAGCCAGAGGTGACCGGCCAGCTAGAGGTCGTAGCGCGGCACTCTAGACCACTAGGCCATCCCAACCCCCCTACGGGCAAAAGGTCCCTACAGAACAATGTATAGCGTGTGTCCGTCTTCATTATCCCAGTTGGGACAGAAAAGTAGGACGTTAAACCCCATCTAATTTCATGACTGTCCACATAAATCAAGCGTGACCAGGGGTGGATCCGCGGAGAGGGGGGCGAGTCCTGCTCAGCTACATAAAAAAAATAATGCCTTGCATCAATGAAATTACATCGCAACGTCATCCTACATCAGTATAAAAATGATTTCTCTGTTTAAAAAGCTCAATTTGTATGTATGCCTATGTAATTTAGAGACGATGATGGCAGATTTCTGTTAACAGAAATCTGGCAACCCCCCTCCCGCAAAATATCCTGAATCCGTCTCTGGTGACCCTGTTGTATATAATATTGTGTGCTGAAGCAAGCCAATGATGGGTGTTCTGTAAGACGTGGTAAGTTAATTAGTATCGTAGACATGTGGTATTGAATATCACCCAGGGAATACAGTGATCCATACCGCAGTAATACAGTAATCACACAGTGGAAAGACGTTTAATATATAACTTCTTCCACATATAGACTATATCTTAATTCATATCAGACTAAACCCACTCACTCCTTTAACTGAGCCGTTCCCTGACCTGCAGGTCTCAAAGAAATATTTGCAATTCTAGCAATTAATTTCTATTTTATAAATTCATCCTCGCTCGGATCAATTAACGCATCGACCACATAAAAATATATTCCAAAATTGGAAAATATATGTAGACTAGTTTTATGATTGATGTCAGTGTGTTTTGGCCCCCCCCAAAAAAGAAATCTTAATAGACTGGAATTAATATTAATTTTGCTAACTTTTAATTAAGTACATCAGGGCAAGAAATAACGTTTATGTCATATTAATGTTGAATCCGAATAAAAGAGGACTAGAATTAATAGTAATCAAATAAATCAGCCTAAGGCAGGCCTTCCTTTTGGCTTCAAATGTTAAATAAATTATTTTTTTTAGATATTTGTTCATATGGCAAGGTTATAATAAACTCATTTGGTCATCACTGTCGCCATGTAATGATTTGAATTAAAAATTGCAAATCGAGATCATGTCTCGAATAACACGTACCGCTGTTACGAAAATAAACATGCCTCCTATTGTCAATTCTTCAAACACTGATAACTTCATTGAATTAGGTTATTTGAATGAAATTTTCAATATATTCATTTTGCACTATCGTTTTGTCAGTATTATAGCATGTTCAAATGGCGATGAGAAATTTAACAGAAAATCTTAAAATTGCATTATGGAAGACAGATAAGAGTTGAAGTTCTCGCTATATAGTTAAAATACTTAATGTAGAGTCGAAAAAACAAATTTCAAAAAACACTGTAGCCTCGATTTTCATTGTCAAAGTCTCGATTGTCCAATTTTACGGTTAATCATGAACATCCGATCGGATTCAAATCTGTTTAGCATCGGACCAGTCAGATGTCCTTGAGAGTTGATGATGGTCTTCTTGTGTTAATTAATGTCTTCTAATCTATTTAAAATCAGAACCATCAGATGTCATTGAGGGTTGATCATGGTCTTGTCATGTTAGTAAATATCTAATTAATTATTTATATAACAATAAAGTCTAAAGAGAAATTGCGGTTTAACGTCCACTAGACACAAACTAGGTTATTTCGGGACTAACATATGGTTCAACTTTGTTTCAATAAGTTGCTTATGCAAAGATGTTTTTTGTAGCAGTGGGAGGAAACCGGGGAACTCGGAGAAAACCCACGAGGTTGGACAGGCGACCCTATTCCTTGTGGGAATATAGGCGAGGAATTGAAACAACGCTACTTAACTCAATGACAGACCTGTTAATACACGTGCCCCCCCCCCCCCACACACACACACACACAACCCCTGATCAATACATGAAAAGATGATTGTTGCGCATCCAGGACAAACGCAATCCAATATTGTATTTTGACCTGAAATCAAAGAAGTCAAGCTGCATTGTGATTTAAAATCCAATAATCTATTTCTCCGATGATAATCGTTTGTTTGAGAGAGAGGTTAACACCACTGACACAAACCGGGTCATTTCGGACTAAAAAATGGTTCATTTTATTATTTCAATAATTTGCTCGCGTAATCTGATTAAAACACAGATCCTATTTCGCTTCGTTTTGTATAGTTCACAATTTCGTTTTACTTGTCACTACTAACCGAGAAAAGTTGTCATATATAATCCGCGTTCTAGTTTATGTGAGAGGTTAGCCTGTTGAAACCTATTCTTATCAGTGACGCAAGTTGAGAGAGAGAGAGAGAGAGAGAAGAGAGAGAGAAAAGGGGTTTAGCGTCAACTCGACACAAACCAGATCATTTCGGGACTAACATGCTTTTTAATTTCATTTCAATTATTCACTTGCGCGTAGGGTCTTTAGCAATGGAAGGACAGGCTACCCTATTCCTTGCCACGTACAACCTGGGATTCGAAACCACGCCAGTTGACTCAATGGCAGACCGTATGATACAGCGTGCGCACGCAAACCATTCGGCCATGGAGGTTGGAATGCCTGACAAGGAACGGTGTACACATAAAAGAACCCTTGATAAAGAGCGAGAGAGAGGAAATTGGGATTTAACGTCCATTCGCCACAAAGCAGATCATTTCAAGACAAACATATTCTTCAATTTTATTTCAATACTTCGCTTGCCCGTGGGGATCTTTAGCAGTGGAAGGAAATCCAATGGCCCGGAGAAAACACGCGAGGTTGGACAGGCGATCGAAACCACTATAGTTATCGAAATGACAGACCCTATTATACAGACGCATCAAACCCCCAGAATCAGACAGAAGAATAGTTCGTAGCACCGCTTTCGTGGCAAAATTGATATCCTCGCGCCACACTGCAAGGCGTTTTCCCAATCTGTTTCACAGCGATTATGCGACGGGCGTTGTGGCCAAGCGAATATTCATTGCGGATCAGTGTGGTGTTTTCCTTGCGACTTCATTAATCCAGTATATGGCGACAACGAGGAGGTTAAATACCATTTTTCAGATCTCTGTCTTTGTTTACCAGGTTGTGGTGATATTGATGTCGTGGTGATGTCTATTTATCAGCTTATCGGATGCGTATAATTCATGTATGATTAATTAGATATCCGTGGTATATAATATGTAAATTGCCAGTGTTACTGGTGATGGTAGGGGGTGACCATCTGACCTTATTTGCTATTCATGAGATTTTTAGGATTGATCCCCACCGATTGATTAGCGAATTAACTCACTCTGTATAATACAAGTTACTAGTTTCTAAGATTATCACATCTGGTCGGGCACTCACTACAAATTATCACATCTGGTCGGGCACTCTCTGCAAAATTATCGTATCTTTCCGGGCACATTTGGTCGCAAATGAAATAAAATGGGGTTTAACGACTTGGCTGATTGAAATATCTATATTATTTCGTTTCGTTTTTTTATACTTACGATGGCCTTCAATTCATGAATATCTAACTGGTTGTAGTGAAAGAAAGACAGCGTCAGGGGTCATACGAGTTACTTTTGACCTTATGACCTCAGACATTCGATTAACCAATCAGCGTTAATGTTTCGAGTGACATACTCATAGTTCCGTGCACTTTACGTCATTAATTCACCGTTTCATTGGCGAATCACTCACATCAACCAGAATTCTTGTTATATAACCGCTTCCGAGTAAGACAAGTAAAACGAAAATTTGAACTATAAAACAAAAACGAAACGAAAATATGACGTGTGTTTAATCAGATAAAGGTGAGTAAAACATGACGTATGATTTGTCGGAATTAAATCTGAGAAAATTAATTAAAATAATTAAAAAGAATAAGAAATGAATCTTTTGAATACATTCCTCTTAATGTCTAAACAAAAAACACCAATAATACCATTACGTTTCAAGTGTAAATTATTTTCTATTTAATTCGATTTCAGGAGAAATTCCACATTCTATTGCTAGCAAGAATAATCGTGTATTTAATCTATAAAAACAAGAGATGAGAAAAGGGTGGAATAATTCCATGCGGTTAATATAGATGAGAAAAAGATAGTATAATTCAATGCGGTTAATACGGTTTCATTTAATTTGAATAATTTAATTTCTATTCTTTGTTTATTTTTAAATGTAAACCTAAAATCTTTATGGGGTAATCTGTCTCTCGCATAATTTAACTGTTAATTCATATTCTATTCCGATTGTTTAGAGTTGTACTTTTCGGATTCTATCAAAATGTATTTTGTTAAAGTGACAATGTCTGGAATCCCCGGTTGTATGTGACAAGGAGTATGGTCGCCTATCCAACCATCCGGTTTCCTCCCACTGCTAAAGACCCTTACGCGCAAGCGAATTATTGAAATAAAATTAAACCATATGTTAGTCCCGAAATGTCCTAGTTTGTGTCGAGTGGACGTTAACCCCCCCCCCCCTCTCTCTCTCTCTCTCTCTCTCTCTCTCTCTCGTTTTAGTTTTCAATAAAATACAAACAAACAACAAACTGATTAAATAGAGATCTATATTTATTTTAGTTATTTTTTACTTTCGATCGCCTACATTACATGAAGATCTGACAAGTTACAGAGGGAGTTCACATCAGGTGTCAATCGAGTGGCTTTTGGCCCTATGACATCAGACATTGATTAATTAATCAGCGTTCGCGTTTCTAGCGATTTACCGAGCTACCGTCCCTCCACTGAACCAGAACAACGAGTATAAGAAGGACAGGTTTACCAAACGAACCAACCAGTTTCAGATTCAATATGATATATCTCTTCAAAAATCAGCCAGATCGTGACTGAGAGCGGCATGGACGTCGTAAGAACACATGTGCCTTCACGGTTGTGAAGTTTTTCTGCATTTCACAAGGACTTCGTCAGGACGTAGTGAATGTTGCGTACCAAGGTCTTCGTTTCGTGTATAGAAGGCTTGACGGTCGTTATATACAGGTGACAAGGTCGGTGAAGTAGTAAAAACAATAATGACTTGCACCGTTTCCTTTCGTGTAAAGGGGGCTTGGTGATCGTTATATACAGGTGAGAATGTTGCTGAAGTAGTAAAAACGATTATGACTCGCACTGTGCCGTTAATAGTGTAAAGACGACTTAATGGTCGTTAGATACGGGTGGCACAGTAACTGAAGTAGTAAAAGCAATAATGACGCGCGCTGTGTCGTTAATCATATAATGGACGTATCAGATTCTACACTTTACATTCAACTACCGGGTTAAAACATCCGTTCTAGCGTATTAAATGATAAATATACCATGTGTGACAGGAATTCAGTTAAACATGAAATTTACTCACCAACCGGAAGTTCTCGTGTTTCTCGCCATTATCATTTGTCGTCACATTTATCTTTTTATGTAACAGATATCATTTTGTCTCCGTTCGTTTTTAAAAGTAGTCGAATGGTCGGAAGTTTGTAAAGCCAACAATTCATTTGTTTAAAAAATAAAATCCGATCCATTACGTCACAGAGCCATGATCTAGCAATGTTATGGAAAACATGGTTAACGTGTGCACGGTGTGTCATAAAGCTTGTCAACTGGGAGGTGGGTGGTTGTACTTGACAAGGAATATAGGGTCATCTGTCCAACCTCGTGGGTTCTCCCCGGTACCTCCAGGTTTCTCCTCCTGCTAAAGACCACTACGCGCAAGCGAATTATTGAAATAAAATGTTAGTGTCGATCGGACGTTAAACTCGGTCGGACGTCTCTTTCTCCCTCCCCCTCTCTCTCTCTCTCTCTCTCTCTCTCTCTCTCTCTCTCTTCCCCCTCCCATATCTCCCTCTCTCTCTCTCTCGACTTCTCTCGACTTTTTAGAGGATCGTCCATCGTATAACAAGTGGTCGTTATTTACTGTCTTCTTGCATTTATTGTGGAAGTCTAAGAAAATTATTGGATTGTCTTCTGCCAACTTTTTCCCCGCCGTTTAATCGCA